>JABUQX010041024.1:0-30000 GCA_015478945.1 Trachelipus rathkii | reverse complement strand
TATTCCAACTTAGTTTCACTACCATACATTAACACTGGTAACAACATGCCCTCATGCAGAATCCTAGCGCATTCAAGATTAGTCCCTTTTCATTTACCAAAGGATTTGAATTTGATCAGCACCTTCTAACATCACAACTTTCTTTACTACACTACATCTGTTATCTATTTTATTTTCATTTCCCAACTATAGGCTAATTATTTAAAACTCCGTGTTCTAAATTGCTCATCATTCAACATTGATTTCACCGCAGATGCTCGCTGCCCACTCTTATTCTAGATTTACTTTCAAACTCTCGCTTTTTCACATTTGCCAAAACCCTTCAATCCTTGCTCGAAACTTTCCTTGGCAGATTTGCACACAAAACCCAAATCAGTATATCCGTACAATAAGCAGGCCCTCCACTTCTCTTCCATTCTGTAATCAGTCTAACATCTTCCGCATACCACCCTACCTCTAATCGTTTCATCAACCCCATCATATTACAAATTATATAGCACATGGAGACATAACAGCCTCACGTCTACGATATAATATTAAACCATTTACTTTCCACTCCATTTATTTTACACAGCCTTCCACTAAGACATACATATTTTTGATTCCATTCAAAAGCCCACCACCAACCTATATATCACTAGCCCCTGCCACAGAGCTTCCCTATTATTCCTATCATACACCTGTTGCGTCCATTTAAAACTAAACATAATTTTTCTTTCATTTTTCTCAATTCATTATGTTTAATCTAAGATCTATACATCCTGTACCAGTTCTAACAGTACCTTGTTCTTCGCTAAAAATCCACTCAGTAACTCGGACGAACTTTTCCAACCAAAACCAACATTTTCTATCCATACAGGCTACAACACTCAATAACTAATTTCCATATAGTTCCTACAGTTCTACTTAGTCTCCCTTACCCTTATATAATGTCACTTTACTACTGCTCTTCAAACCCTTCGAAACGTATACCCTCCAACAAATGCTTTATTGGCACAATTTCTATATTAGGTTAATTACAATCTGAACTCCATTTTTGGTAATTTCACCAATAATTCCATCTATACCTGCTGATATATAATTCTTCAACTTTCTCACTCTACCTATTATCTTCTGCTTACACATTCACTTCTTTACTGCCCGTGTTATGCAGATTTCGAATGTTCCCTCCATTACAACTCCCGATCCATTTTCATCAGTCATGAATGTCCCTTCCTTATTTATTATTCTATGAAAATTCCCCTTACTCTCTTCCTTTACCATTCATTCTTTTTTCCAGAAGAGTTTCCTATTCCCTTGTAATTCCCTATTTATTCTCCTTCCAAAGTATTCATTTACCTTTTTTTTTCCTCTTACGTATGCAACTTTGTCTTTCTTTTTTCCTCCTTTTATATTTTCATAAACCTTTCTTTCGTACCTCATCATTGGCTTTTAACATATTCAATCATGCTCTTTTTTTTTTTTAACCGCTTGCATCACCTTTTTCTTCCACCACTTGCAATTGAGATTCTTACTTCTTACTTTTAGTACACCCACAAACTTCTCTTGCACAACTAACAAACTAATAAAGACTTTCTTCATTTGCATCCAGATTTGTTCAGTTTCATCTTGTTCACATTAAACTCATTTATTTTCAAGATCTCTCACATACTTTTCCCTATAACCTTGTTCACTTAACTTCTCACTCTTAATTTTCCCCACTTCCTTCTTTCCTTTATTTTTTTCCTCTCCATACATGCCCCCACTAATTCAATTTTAAATAAAACAACAAAATGATCTGAATATTATTATTATTATTATTATTATTATTATTATTATTATTATTATTATTATTATTATTATTATTATTATTATTATTATTATTATTATTATTATTATTATTATTATTATTAATTAATTTTAATAATTATTTAATTATTATTATTCATTATTTATTTATTATTATTATATTATTATTATTATTATTATTATTATTATTATTATTATTATTATTATTATTATCATTATTTACTTCAGTTACTGGGGAACAGAAAAGGTTTGCTCATATAAAGGAGTCGATGGGTGAAACCTCGTCACAAAGTGTTGTTGTCGCCGTGGACAGGATTTTCACGGGTTCGACGCGACTCGATGGAGACGCGATTGTACATTTTGTTACGGCTCTTTGCCAGGTATCCCTGGAAGAGCTCCTCGCGCCTTCGCCACGAATGTTCTCCTTACAGAAGATCGTTGAAATCTCCTATTACAATATGGGAAGAATCAGGCTGCAGTGGTCTCGAATATGGGAGGTATGTTACCCTCTTCCTTCTGGTTTCCTTCTTTACTTCATTACTCATATTTATATAAGCATCTTTAGGCTCAGCATAAACATAAGGTTCTTTTGATAAGTCATAACACAATGATTATTATAAGAGCGGCTTCAATAAAGCTGGAAATTCTGTTCAGATTGTTAGATTTATTTCCTCAACATTGCTACTTCAGCTATACTGTGTATCATACACCCTTGTATAGAATATTGGTGTATACCTTGGGAAGGAGCTTCATTTTTGGCCCTCTTCTGGAGAAAGTCGAATCCAAAGCTAAAATATTTATACTGTTCTTTAAACACTTTGCTCTTTATTATTGCTACTAAATGTTGGAGCCATTATTTTTTTAACAGTTATTGCAGCGACAGGTGATCGAGGGAGCTGACCACTCTCATTCCATCATATCAGCAACTCACTCGTAGTACAGGAGATGCAGTTTTTTTTTTTCTTGAGGTTTTTTCTTTTTTGCTACTCACCCTCTTTCCAGTCGCTATATTTCATGCTCAATTTAATTTCCCTTACTCTAAAACTTGCATCTGCTCTCACTTGAGAAATTTACACTGGGAATAAACCTACCTGGGTTCATTCCTTACTAGGCTTACTTTATATCATACTTGAATAGGATTTTGCATGTGAATAATAGTAATAGTGTAAAATATGTACTTTGTATCAGATCAGATGGGTTTTAATGTGGCAGGGTCTATGACATTATTTTTTTTATTATTATTTGTGTGTGTACCTAAAATATGAATTATAATTGTAGTTAAATTGATATGATATCACGTAAAATAAGAATGTCTGCCTTAAGACACTCTTTAAATGATTTACATCACAAAATCTTAACTGCTACCAGCTATTGGTCTTTAAGTCTTTATCTAGAGTTCGAAATTATTATCATATTACTTGCTTGTTAATTATTGCTATTTTATTGTTTATCATTGTTTTCAGATATTAGGTGACCACTTCAATAAAGTTGGGTGTAATCCAAACGAAGACATTGCAGTCTTTGCAGTTGATTCACTTCGTCAGTTGTCCATGAAGTTTATTGAAAAGGGAGAGTTTTCTAATTTCAGGTTTCAGAAGGAATTTCTCCGTCCATTTGAACACATTATGAAGAAAAACAGGTATAGATATGCTTCGAAATCAGATTTATAACTGTGGAGACGCTTCCAACATATCTCCCCTACTGATTATGTCATTAAATATTTTTTGACACTATATCTTATATAATACTACTTCACTTCTATAAATTACATTGAGAGACCTGCTAAGTATTATTGAGGGTAATCCACAATTTATACAATATATCTATAATTCTATATAAACTAAATATCTACGCCATCTATCACTCCTTAACACCACAACTATTAATTACCCATTCATAGTATTCATATGTTGACCCTTTTTAGCACTAAATCCTAATCTAGCAAACCGTATATATATGATAATTATTACTATTCAAATTTTTATTGTACTCTGGAATTTGCAAGTATATTAATATTAGTAATCATAAAACTTTTTTTTAAATAATTTAATAAAGTGAAATATCTATTTATTAAGTTATAACGTTAATTAGGCATTGAGCCTTGAACTAATTTTTAATTCACCTATTTTATTTATACACTATGACACTCACACATCTCCATACTAACTCAATTAATTCACTAAGATTATTAATCTCTGTGCTACATTATACATGTAGCTAAAGTTATTTTTCAAGCGACTATTCTTGGATGACGATATACATTTATAGAAACGAAAGCACACACAAAGAGCTGAGTATGAGTCGGAGGTTCGGTGGAAGCAATAACATGGACGCAATGGGGATATTGGGAGTTCAATTTTTCGAAATGCCGCATCATGATAATTGTCCTTTTACGGCTTTCCTAGATACTTGAAGCCGGCTGATTTCTATTTAGTGTTGCTAATTTAAATTATAGTCGATATAATTTGTGTAAGTGTTGATTTTTAAATGATGTAGGTCATTTATATTTTCTCAGTGGTCATTTTACGAATAACTCCCTGTGGTCGGTATCAAAGAGCTTAATCTTCAATTATATGTTCGTTACTAGAATTTAATTTCTTTAGTTTCTCTATATATTATTCCATTTCATTGAGTGAATAATATAAAGATGCATTAACTGATAATATTTTACTATTTTAAATATATAAATATATAATATATATAAGTATTATATTAGTATAACATTATATTATACTTGCACTTATATGATATATTAAAGCAATTAATATATTTTTATAATTATCTCAGAATGTATCTGTATTTAGAATATATTTCATTACTATTTAAATCATGTTTTTTATAATTAATGAAATATATATGTATCTTTGCAGCCTCCTGAGGGATAGTATCATTGATATGAGTATCGAAGACGTTGAGGATTAAATTTATGAAAATCTTATGTAATTCATTAATTCCGTTTCTAGTCATAAACTCCACAAATTTACTATTGAAATAAAGGTTCACCATATCAAAACATAACAATATCTATATTATACTAATTATATATATATTATATATTATATATTAATATATATATAGTAAATATAATATATATATATATAATATTATATATATATTTATATATATATATAATATATAATATATAATATATATAATACTAAGTATATATATATATATATTTATATATATATATATAATTAATATATTAATATAATAATTTATATATATAAATTATATTATATATATATTATTATTAATATTTTTAATAATTATATATATATATAATATATTTTAATATATAAATATATACACCATATATAATATATATAATATATATATACTATATAATATATATATTATATATAAATAGATATAATTAATTAATATATGATGAATAATATATATAGTATAATATACATATACACAAAGGTGGGCTACCGTGATAATATATGTAAATAGGTAACACGTCGTTAAATTTTACTATTATTAATATTGTTATATAACAAGAAAAAATTATTAATCACGTATGACGGTTAAATCATTAAATGCCGTTATTATTTAGGTAAAGAATGTAAGCTAGTGAAATGAAAGCGTATTATAATAATCGTTAACGTTATTATGATATTAGTATTAACTCGTGTACTGTCATTTTTAATTTTATTATTATTTATCAGTTTATCACCACCAAATTAACAACGAGTAGCTAAGAAGACCTATATTCACAAGGAGGGGATTCTTTTTTAGTTAAAGCAAGCAAGGAGCAATACACAAAACTAATAGAGAATTATCGGCAATTAAACACTGGCAGTTGACACGCCAAAGCAAATTTCGCAGAGTTGATACAGAGTAGAAACTGCAGGCTCTTCTATTATAGAGGTGGAATTGGAGATTTAAAATTCATGTCAGCAGACAATGTAAGTACTGGAAAGAGGGTTCAAACATCCATGCACACAATAGACTAGTTTAGAAAGAAAAAAGAATAATACTGACTAATAAAAGTGTGTGAGATTCCAATAAAGCTAGCCTGGATTACCACAAATGAGTCTTAACTACAAAACGTCTACGTTGTCAGCAGTTATATTAATCTCATGACACACTGTCTATTGTACTACTATACATATACAACTAGGACTCGCGCCCTCTCGAGTACAGAGATGGAAGTGTACGTCTGTATAGGTAAGTTTCACCCATCTTTCCAATGCTTAGAAAAGTAAAAAGACGCAAGCTTCTTTAATGAGAGCAACGGGGATGTTATGCGTACCAAGAGTCTCTGGCGGCGATGGGCGGGCGGGCACAAAACGACGCACCAATCAGCTGTCGATGATATTTTATCATAAATTAATCTTATGCCGGATATTTCTGCTTTTCATGATTATTTTCAATTTAAAAGGTAACAACAACAATGAAAAATAGGTTGTGCTAGTAAGATAGTTTCGAGAAGTAGAATCACATGAGCTCTTTACACAACAGATTAGATAAAATCTCATTTAAGGACAAGGAAACATGTAACCTATCACAAAATCGAAGGCTTTAATGAAGGCACGGTCCTCAGACACACTCTTAGTTAATATAATTTTAAGAATATGGATTAGAACGTGAGAATACGTGCATTATATATAAAGAATGCTGATGTTCTCGCTCAGTTTCCAACATTTCGGAAAACATTCACAAGTGTTCATTTCGTTGACCGTTTAACAAACTTTAACCATTCCTAGCTAATACTGCGTGGTGTCTCTTTTATTCGCTATCTTTCTAGAAACTTGAAAGGACAATATTCTCTATATCACTATACAATCTTTTATAGTCATAAGGATTTTTTTTGTTTCTAACACAGAAGTATAAATACGATAAAAACCTAGTCAAAGAGATAGGAAAGTTTTAGGAAGTAAATTATTTAGAGAGGAGTATAAAAAGAGGGTTTTAAAAGTAAATTGAATTTTATCACAAGTTGTAAGAACGACTATCTCACCACAATTCTATCTAGTCAGCGTGAGAGTAGAAATTAGACTCGGGAAAGATATATAGACGAGAGCAAATTTACTAGTAAAGTAAAGCAGATTGGAGTCAGAAATTGAAATGAGTTGAAGAAATGAAGGGTCGACGTCATCGGCATGGTTAGTTGGATAGATTAATAGAGTGCAGTAAGTGGAGAAATCCAATTAATGAAAAGTAAGGAATAAAGTAGGAGATATGAGGAACACCACTATAGTGTTGCCAAATATTGGCAGAAAAAGAAGAAATAAGTTTATAGTCTATAAACAGAACTCTATATTAGTGCGCTATATTTATTTCTATCTTTATAATAATTAATATTACTATTATATTATATTTTATTATGTATTATAAGATGATGGTATAATAGGATGAGAGTCCTTAGAGAAGCATGATTATAGCGTCGCTCATATATGAGTACCCGCAAAGTGGATATTAGTCATGCGAGCGCTATACCTATCGCCATAGTCTTCCCCGTATGTTTCATAATTGAGCTGGATAAACCATAAATACGAGTTTATAAATTAGTATTATATATGAGGTGTGAAAATTATAGCTGTTATAGTTTTTAGTTAAATGCGACATCTATAATAAAATAACTTAATATACTGTATAATCAAAGACGTAACTAGCGTACGAAAAGTAAAAATAATTTAAATTTATATAGGAAATTTCACCAAGATTAGTGAGTCTTTAAGAATGAAGTTTGAGTAAGGGGTTGATCAAGTATTCCTATATAAGTGAGATATAGGAAATTAACAAAGTGAGAATAGCTACTTAAGGGCGATAGTTAGAAATGAGATACCAATGATGTCGTGTCGAATACCAACTTTTTTCTTTGTGAAAGTAATAAAGAGTTGGGATCTATTTCATATAAGCGTATTGCTCACTAATGCTTAGAACACGGAAAAGTAGCAAATATAGGTATGTATTTTTTAATCATGAGAGAGAAATATGATTTCAAACGGAAGAGGGTGGTGTTCAGCTTAGACGAATTATTTCTTTATTCATCAAGTTTGTCCCTCCCCTGTTAGGGGCTTGGCCCGACGGGGACATCGAAATGAGAGCGGGCGGAGGGGAAAGTCCCCCGTCGTCACCAGGGCGCATGGCCTGAGAGAGACTACCTGAGTTTCCTAGAGCATACTCTCATTTACCGGTTTTTACACACTCGGGGATATACTATGGTAAATTCCGGAGTTTTACGATAAAAAAATGAAAATAAATATTTAACAATTTTCCTTTTGAACACTACGGTCAATGTTGAGGGGGGGACTTCTAGGATCATTGAAAAGGAATAAATTTCTGAATAAAATAAAAAACAGATTGGCTTATTTAAGATGGCACTAGTCCTGAGCGGACAATTCCTCGAGACACTCTAACCTGTAGCTGAAAATCTGAAACGGGGAAATCCTCACTATCGGTCCGCCCGTGGTTCAAAGCACAATACTTATTAAAATGAGAGCTCGGGAGAGATTAAAAATTATAAAGGCAATATCTAAGGAGATTTCTAGACGGAATGGTATGAAAGTAAGAAAATACAATTTTTTGTACTACGGAATTAAATAAAAAAATCTATCGAGGTTTTAGGTTTTCTCTCTTTTTCTAGAAAGTACAATCAGTAGAAGAAAACTTTTTTAATAACTAGAATTAATGAATACTGGAAGAGAATAAGTCTAATAAGACTTGCGGGTTAATTATACGAACTAGGGTAATTTTAGCACGAGCTTTCTATACCCACTATAGGGATGAGTAAGTTGCCAACTTGATATAGATATTATAATATTAATTATATATAATATATAATTAATATATTAAAATATTATATTAATAATAATATATAAATTTACATACTCATATATTATATTTTTATAATATAAATACATTTATAAATATCTATACGATAATATTAATTTTTATATTATTAATAATAATATATATATTATATAAATATTATATATATAATATATATAGTATATATATATACATATTATATTAATAATTAATTATATTATAATATAATATATATAAATAAGTATATATAGATATAGAAGTAATTGATATTACCTCTCCTACAATTATACTTATTGTCATTAAGATGGTATAACATAGTATAGAAAAAAAATTTTGCATAATCATCATATATTTGTTTCCTTTAACACAATAATACGAAAGTTTTGCTTTACAATATTGATACTACTATATTATGTATCATATTTTTTAGTGAATTGCTTTAATATTGTTAGCTTCAAATTGTGTAAATATGTTAAGTTATAATTATTCATGCTCTATGTACCTAGTTAAACTTATTATAAATAATCATCAGGAGTTAGAGACAAGTATAATATTATTATTTTATTTATTTTATGTGATATACGAGTTTGGTAACTTAAAACGGATCAGTTTCTACGATAACTAAAGTATATTTCAGTTTATTAGCAGATACATAACTAAATAAAATAAAATATATTAACTGAGCTAGTTAAAATAACATAATACAAAAACTTATATTTATTTATTTTCTTTCATATTGAAAAATGTTTATATTATGCTTAAGAGTAATTTTAAATTATATGATTATTTATTATTTGTGTATTATGGATATTATTATTATATATAAATTAATATTAGTATAGATATAAAAATTTTTATATAAAACAGAAATTATTAAAAACTGCATAAAATATAACTACATGAGCAAAAGACTGAAACAATACAGCAATGATTTTAGGTTAACTGGAAAATTACGAAGAAGATATCATATATCTCTGCTTCCCTTCGTCAAAATCATAAATAAAAAAAATAAAAAAGAAATAATAAAGAAAAACATAAGAGCTGAATAAAAAAAAAATGAACATAGAGAAATATAAAAAATTGTAGAAATATATTCAACTATGAGAGGAACTTCTCGACCTCACTCGGCCTCTTGAAATCTTCTCGGGCTTTTCGTCGTGAACTTCCACTTTCATGAGAAATTATATACGTGAACTCAAACTTATTCTTCTCCCTACGTCGCTTGCCGACCCTCCTTTTGATGCCAGCTAACTTCACCATTGCTAAAAGAAATTACTTTTGCTAAGAGCTCGTGACTCCCGCTATGGACTACCGAGATACACTGAACTCAGTGATTCAGTAGCTTTCACGTAGGAGTTAACAGGTAAAAATAACCGAGTGCCTAGGCACATAACAGAGCTACAGAATATCGTTTAATGGGACTAAATCTAACTTAGAGTTATCTGATTATGAACTTTAAAAAGAGCAAGATTAATACTTCGTATGACGAAAAACATCTCTCAGTTGAATATACATTTATATTATATATACTTAAGACATATATATAAATATATCTATACTACATTGTAATAATTTAAAAAAAGAGTATTGGTTATCATCTTATTTTTAAGAGAGGAAAAATATAATGAGGAGCTGAGAGAGTATACATTTATGGACTACTAAATACTGAGTACTAAAAACATCATTTGTAGTAAAAATGAATAAAATAATAATTTAAGTTATTCAAATATATATTTATAATTTAAAACTTTCAGTATTAATATAGATTTAAAGAAGAATTTTTTTAATCTCTAATATCAAGACGATGTTTCTTTAATTATTATTATTGGGAGGAGCTCAAAAATTCTGTTAAAAATAGTTATATCACAGTATCTATTTCCATTTATTTGGGAAGCAAGCCTGAGTCAGCCTATACGTAACATATAATGCTATTCTAAATGTCATCCTATATAAAAAAAAAAAATATATGCACTATGAAATTGACCAATAATTATTAATATAATATAAATAAATCACAATAAATAAATTATAATGATTAGAATAATACAACAATTTTAACACAAAAAAGTATGGTGGAAAACAAACACAAAGATCGTAGACACTAAAAATCGAACGATTGATTTTCTTTGATAAATTATTAAAACGATTACATATGCTCTATTAATTTAATTATTTAACTTAATCGGCTTATTATGGTTCCTCCCTCTTCATCTCACTCAATTTATTCATTAATTAATTATTTATTATATTAAATTACTTAAATATAATTTATTCAGAATATTAAGAGTAAATTTATTATTGAGTTGATTTCTAAATATTATTCTATTTATATATCTTTTCAGTTATGGCTTAATTATAGAGTCTCTATTTTTTATTATAGTCAAATGTAATATATAGTTTATTATTAATTTATTATATAATTTATTATATATATTAATTATTATGTTATTTAGATTTAATAATATTAATTAAATTTATATATATTATTAATATTAATATAATATTTAATTATAATTATTAATTATTTATATTTAATTAAATTATTAATTAATTAATGATGAATTTATATATTAATTATTATTATAATTACTCATTTATTTCTATTATTATTTATATATATGATGATATTATATTATACATTTAATGATTAAATATTATTTATAAGTATTATAATTTATTAAAACTTTAATTTCTTTTTTCAATGTTTTTTGAAGTAAAGTATTATAAAATAGTCATATAAATATATTATTATTATTTAATTAATAATAATATTTATAAATTATATATTTATATATAATATATAAATTGCATATATTATTGTTAGTGATAATTATAATTACAAAAAATATTATAGCATCTATTATTATGAATATGGTATATTGTATATCAACCATTTAAAATATAAAATTATAGAATAATAATGATTATCAATATTCATAGAATATATATTAACATATTTCATTTACTACTATTCGCATATCTAATTTCTCTTCTCACATTAACAAGCATCTAGTCAATGAGTGTCCCACGCCCACTTATCGCTTTGATATATAAGTCGGGCGACGTATTAATACTAATACTTATTATATATATTATATTAACTTATAAATAGTAAATATAGTATTTATTTTTTTTGATATATTAATATGATATTATAACATTTCAAAATATTAATATATAAAAGTAATCTGAAACTTATTATTAAGTATAGTTAAAAGTAATAATATATATTTTTATTGTTATATTATTATAATACAAATTGTATGTATTATTTTAATAACCTATCTACTAAATACTATAAATAATAGGTGACTCTGAATAATATTATCACTTCACTTAATAGCTCATCATAGGACATATAGATGTAAGTTAGATCATGAATACAAAATACCTTTTTAAGGATACTAATTATACTTTATTCTTATATATTATTTAAAAATCTATATATATATATATAATATAGTTATATAGATATATATATATTATATATAATTAATAAAATTAATATATTATATTATAAGAATAATATAATATATATATATATATATATTATATATTAATATGAGATATACAACTATATATAGGTAGGTTCAATACTTATCTTACAACGACCATTTTCTGATTATGTTTCCTATGAAAAACTTTATCTTGGGTCATGCGCATTATGGAATAAGGGAAATACTAGATAACATATATATATATATAGTAATATATATAATAATATATATATATAATATATATATATCTATATTAATATATATTAATATATATTTATTTAATATATTGCTTCACAAAGAATTTTATGTTATTTTAATGCTTTTAATATATTCAATTTTTAAAATATATATATAATTATTATAGTAGAATTAATAAATATATATAATAATATATATTAATATAGTCATAATAAAATAAAAGTTTATGTGAGCTTGTATTGATACATCGCCTAACAAACTACCCAATAATATAGCTTCATCTAGACTTATAAAATTGTTCCATGCAATATCTAGCTTCGCTCACTATTGGTAATATACTGACAACAACCTTATAACTCTTACTTTAATTAACTATTTCATCATCCAACGCTGACGCGTAGTGTGTGGGGTGAATGTAATTTATGTTTTTTCTTGCGCAACATAGAAACGAGAGAAGTTACATTATTGCGTGATAGCGAGGCGTTTATACTCTGAGGTCAGTACGCTATCATGAACCCGATACCATAATAACTATAAATAGTGAAATTATGACTTAGCTTCTCATAGGTCTTGATGGGGAGAACGAGCTTTCCATATTTTCGAGATTCATGAGAGACACTAGTATTAAGAGGTTTAGAAGGTCGTGAAAATGAGTCTGAGCAAGAGAATGGAGCCAGAAGTATTAACTCCATATAACGTTCGAGACTAGATTATCGGTAAATATCTCATATCAAAACAATAATAATATCCTCGGAGTTAACAAGAGATGACATAGCGTGCCTTGTGAGTCTCTGATGTCACATGATATCAGTAGCTAGATGACAGACGACTTAAGGGGAGATTAGGAAAAATAATTCTTACTGTTCTAGACAGAAAATAACACCCGATTATCACTTAACGTAGAGCGATTTATTTTCTTATTAGTAGTAGGAAAGTGCTGTTCAGGACAGAGAAATAAGTTCCTCGCACGAGTATATGAAAACTCGGTTTGTTTCAATCTAAGAAGAACAGATCGAGAGCTAGACCAAACTGAATACTTTAAAAACTATTATGGTTTTCGCTACATTGTCCACGACTGAGATTATCTATTCAGCCTCGGGGGGAAAAATGGGGGTTTGCCTATTATGAAACAAAGGCGCTTCCTAAACCAATATTCCTTGATAACTGCATGTCTGCTTTCAACATCTAAACAATAGCTTCAATTCGAGACTTCTGAACTGTGAGCTATCAGTAATAGGAACGTAACACATCAATACTCCAACCTTGATGCGAAGTACGTGAGAACGCTATCGTCGATTACGAGTAAGTCCGCGAAATATTCAGATTATATTTTATCGCATACATCAACTTACTCAATTACAGCTAAGGTAAAGAATATATCTGAGGTCATTCACTTACTCATCTTCATTACTATATCTCACATACCTTATTCTCACGCTCAGGTGTTCACATATCAAAGTCGTAACTATATATGTCACTGTTAGATTACACTATAAATTTGATAGCTGTGGGCGGTAGAAATGTTTAGAGCTATTCCACACTGAGAAATCATATGAGAACAGTTACATAGATGAAAGGCGGGGGCCCGGGTACGGCAAATCGACTTCCATACCATCAGAGAACATTTTTGTAAGGTAAAAGTGCGCTGCTCTCCACAAGTAGTGGCTCAACTTTATTCATTTCGAAGAATCGTAAAGGCCTATTCTATCAAATAAACGTATTACACACTAGACATAATGACTGTCACAAATAACTATATGACACCATTATTATACTTCTTATATACCAGCTAGATACGCGTACAAGCATAGCAACATCGATCTTCACTACCTAAAATCCATATAATCACCGAAAAACACACGCGCAATCCTCTCTAGAGAATCCTAGTAATCATATATAATCATATCGCCCTACATTATTATAAAGACTTACCAACTACAGATACATATACTATGAAGAGAGCTGATTTCAGATAAGACACCTCATCTTACATATCTCTCCAATAAATCATTTATAATAACCAAATCATTGGAGAATACAGTCACTTCATCTATTTACTCATACTTTGCATACCGAGACTCGCTATCAGTTACGCGCCTCGGGCGGCAGTTCTAAGAGGTATACGGTACTTAGGGTGATATTCAAATTCACTACTTCCATACTATAATTATATAGTACCGATATTCCACTGGTTCCCTTTCTCCTCCATCTCACGCGCCAAACATAACGGGCGCACGCACTCGCTGGATGCGAGGAAGCTCTAGACTCATTGATAAATCATAAATCCATAATAGCATTTAAAGATCCGGCCGTAGTTGCCATATAAGAACGCTGTACAACTAAGAGTATTTACTTATTTAAATTACTTACATAGCTTCCCTCCTTCTCTTTTGAGTACATTCCCTATACATTGTTAAGTCAACTATTTTCTCTATCGAAGTCGCTGCTTACAATACATCAGGTACCTCGAGTTTAGAAACTCGCGACACAATGCCGCTATTTTAACCATTGATACTTTCTCTCACACAATTATATGAATCACACAATGTGTTTCCTCATAGGTTTGTGCTTAATTCGCTACTTTATATTAACTTACTTATTTTAATATAATTTATCCATTAAAATGAAGCTTATACTCACCAAGCTCTAATCATTGCACACATTAATGAATAAACCTCTCTTATCCAACCTTCGTTAATGAACAGATTGAACGCCGACATACTTTATATTAAATCATTTAAAAAAAATTCACAACATAGGGTCTTAGGTTGGCTTTACAAGCCAATTATTACACAACTAATCTTTATCAATTCTGACTCCACTTTAGCTACTGGTAAACTTCTAGATATTAGTACCTATATTATCGAATTATACTACACGTTTACTGGTTTGATAATCATTTGATGGGCGTAAACTCATACAATGACCTTATTCCTATCAAGATTATTATGATTACTAGGAATAGTATAATTGTCCAGACTGTGGGCGATAACTATATATACTAAAACTTGTAGTGAACTCTCAATCATCCTTTACTAAACCATACGACGGATAAACACCTTACTCACATCACTATAACCCATTTCATAGGAAAATCTATGCACTTCGTAATATTATCTTCATAGAGAGAACGGTATACTCTATAATCGTCTCTCTCGACCTGACAATACATAAACGAACATTCACGGCTCTCTACTCATATGAACAATCACCAAACAAATAAAATGTCCTTTGGAAACCTCGCGTCGATCAATCAGAACGTTCGCTAGCAATAGGCAGAAGTCCTACATGACAGCAAATGCGAGGGAAAGTAATTAATACTTCATAGTTTTAGACTGCGAAGATTTTTTCTCCTCTTCCTCTTCTCAGTTTACTCCAGCTATACCAAGGGGCTTCTTTATCAACCGTCCTCCCCTTGCATAGTACGTATCATGTTCTCATTGAACATGGGCATATATGGTAGGGGGACGAGGAGAGCTCTAGGATTTTCAATAACACAAGGAAACCTTTTGGACAGGGTCGCCATCGTCAAAAGCCAAAACTAGGTATATTTTTAACTAGTTCTGCACATGAGCTCTCACAATTTCACTCATGACCTCTACTATCTTTTGGCGTGCGTTATGTAAGCGCTACAAACTCTTCTCTTTTCTATAGGTTACCTCCATCTATTGCATCAGCAGCGGCAAAGGTGTTCTGTAGGGAAACTTCCTACATACATCAGTTCTGAGAACATAAAATAGGAGACATTATTAACGAAGTATACACTAATTCTATGTAACACCTAACCGTTTACCCGAAATGCGGCATCTAGTTAAGCAACAAGATGGGCGTCTTCAGTTGTCTGCGCACTATGATGAGAAATATACTATAAATGTGTAATGAGATATTTATAAGTAAGTCTCTAACACTTCTACAAGGTTAGGAGGGGTCGCTGCGGTGCTTCCTTCTTTTCACGAGCACCAACTAACTAGTTTCTGAGTGGGAAGTTCACTTCCAATCTAACTTTCTTCAGATATGTTATTGGTCCGCTTGAGAACAGTATTAATCTACTCTCTAATATTTATCAAAGCTATTGTCTTGATCTGTACTCAACTAATATGAGACGATATATACTCTGCGTAATTTCATCCTACGCTAAGCGCGATGATATTATTAGGTGTGCCAAAACACGCTACACTCCGCTGAATGTAGGGCGCGCGTAACCGCTAGTAGGTGGGTGGATGGACCAAATTGTATAAAAAATCCTATACATTATATAATACTCTTCTATAATCTTTATTATTATATGCAACAACTCTTATGCTCACATACTCGCTCACTTCACTCAACTTTTAATATTCAAGATAATTTAATTATATAATGTATGATCTGAATGTATATATGTTAAGACCTTATACATCAAATGTCAGGGCCTTATACATAGAAACCAGTATATAGTTAAAAATATAATAATATCCAGACACGTAAGTAGTAAGCTTTATCTAAAAACCCAGAGCATGTGTCCCGTTACATATATATTGATGCAAAAATAGAATTAGAATAAAATAGGTCACATGTTCTATACGAAAACTAAAATATTTATATAACATGTATTACATTAATTTCTACTATGTAGAAAAAGAGAATACACATTAAACATTATATATAAATACACATAACAAATTACTCAATCTACTTATTATCAAAAATTAAATTATAGCAGGATATATCTAGACTACTATTTAATTTGAGGTAACACACAAATCCTAAAATTACTATATATGAGATTTGAGCTACATCTATATTACTGTATAGCCTACCTAAATGACTCTTGTATCCCTTCCACGACCGCTGAATTAAATGGTAACCATAAGATAAGGGATATAATAAGCAAAGCAGTAAAACAAAAAGCAGCACCACCCCTCCCAATCTCGATATACTAATCACTTCAATTAAGTCATATATGTATTACCCTCTATTGTATCTTTGCTTAATTTTATTTATATAGTTATACTCTACGCTATTGTTTAGCTCTAAGAATTTACCGCTGGGCACCAATCAATATTCAAATATTTATCATCTAACCTTAGACGACTAAAATTATAGAAGACTCGGAGAATATTAGAGTCCGAAAACATATATAAAAGAGGCCTTTATTAAGATAATTAATTAGTATAGATTGAGCCTCCATACCGTAACACACTTTAATACAATCAGCCTTCATAAACATTGTAAACTACATAGCAAAAAAAATTTATTGTAATCTAACCTAACTAATTTGTGACTTTTTATGAATGTTCAAAATTTAGATATAGACTAAAAGATTGACTCATTATCAATCAGAAAATATCTAACCTTGTATAGATAAATAAATTAGCATAACAGAATACTACCTTATAAATATTTAAGAAATAAAAAAAGCTAGAGAGAGTAGAACACGAATTCATAAACATGACTGTTGATACTCTATACTAGTACTCATTAATATATTGATATATCATTAAGTATTTAATAACAATTTTGCTACTAATAACACTACCACCTATAATACAAACTTTAATATATCGTAATAATAATATATACTTACATTATAAATAGTAATATTCCACACTGCATTCACACAATAATTAAATTATTAATATATATACAATACTGAGTAACCCTCGATAATGTCATACGTCGGAAATAAAATCTATCATTCACAATGTCCATATTGAAACAATACCTTATATTTAACTTATATATATAATATCCAAGCTCCGTCATTAGGACTGATAAATCTCCAATAGGTTGATAATACAAAACTTTGTGACCGCCAAAACTTCGGAGTAATGCTTTTCCACGTAGAACCTTAATATACCACTTACTGAGCGCCACCCCTCCTTCAGGAATATCAAATTATAGATTATGATTTTCGGAGATATCTCAATCTCACCTTCAATCTAACCAATATATATATGTCGAGACCAGCATAAAAACATTCCATAATAGAAATAAAACTTACAGAACATAGCAGTATATGTAGAATAAAACAATACTTACAATTAGGAACTTTATGAGTATTTATCGCATCTTTTGGGTCAGCTAGAGGCATAAGGCGATGTAGTTATGATGAAGGTACCTGGTATGATAATCGAGAACTTAGTCTGCATTCATCGTAAGTGATAAAAGGGAAGGTGAGAGTGAGCGGTCAGATATAACAAGTATATATTAATATATATATAATATAATAATATATATATATATATATTAATATTAATAATGATATATAATTAAATATATGATTATATAATTTATAGTATATATATATGTATATACAGTTTATATATATTATATAATATATAATATATTATATAATATATATATAGTATATATTAAATATATAATATATAATAATAATATACTATAAATATATTATAAATAATATAATTATATATATATTATATAATATATATATAATTATTAATTATATAGTTATATAATTATATTATATATATCATTAGTATATATAGTATATAATAATATATATTAATATATAAATATACAATATAAGGACATAATTATGCTTATCCGAGGAAATTAACCTATTCATGATACATTAGTTACATGGAACAATAGCAATCATCTCTAATATACAATATATAAACTATACAATGCAAGTTGAGAAACATCTTTCCATTTATATAATTAAACAAGTTGAACGTATAAAGTTATGATGGAAATACGAAATATCATCGTAGACAAAACTTAGTAATTTTTTTAAATGAAAAAATAACTTAAATGTTTAGAGACAAAAGGAGTATATAGTATATTAATTCTAAATATTAATATATATATATATAATTAAATATATAACTAATATATATATATATAATAGTATATATATATATATATCTATAATATATATTAATTAATAATAATATATATTATATATATATATGATAATATATAATATGATATATATGATATAATCATAATTATTAATATATATCAATTATGATAATGAATAGTGTTAAGAGTGATAAATCCAAAAGCATATTATATCAATGTACATAAGTGTTCGCCTACCTTTGCTCTTACTTAAGTATTTATTACCTAACATACTCTTGATTACACAGGAGTATAGAAAGCGTACTCTCATCTATTCACTTATCGACGATTATATACTATTTACTCACTAACAACTCTTACTGAAATAATTATTAATAAAAATTAGAAGTTTACACTGAAATGGCAGCCTTGGAGAAGCCAAAAGAGGTTGCTTCCAAAGATGGTACTTCATTCTTCCCATCCCCCCTATACTAATTGGGAGTTGGGGGAATCCGATGCCCTCACTGGTGCCATCATCATGCTGGATTATGCCATCAATACTAACTGAAGTGTTGACTATATTTTTCTTGTTTTATCCGGTTACTTACCTTCTACATTATTTTGTGTAGGTACACTATTCTTTCTGAGGTACTTTTCTTTATCTTTTTTTCAATATTTGTTAAAGTCGGGAAAAAAAAATCATATCTCTTTATCTCTCTATGCGCCTCTAAGATCTATCTTAGCTTTAAAAATACTGAAAGGAGCTTGGTAATTATAATATATAAATTATTATTATATATAATAACCATAACAGATATCGTTATATTTTAGACTAAGATGAGACATTGTATCTCAAACATTAAATATAATGCAAACACTACAAATAAAATACTTATAATACAGAATTTAAGCCTTGAAGTATGGAATTTGAGAAATAAGTTCTTTGCTATCAGTGTTCTATGTAATTCATTTAATCAGAATAACACATATTGCTTGATGAGAGCGGGTCTTGATAACAAATTCTCCTAATTCAAATATCTAACTTTCATTTCGCACAAATATCTCCAAATCATCAAACGATGTCACTGCAAAGAATAACATGAACCAAAGAGTTGAGTAAATGTTGCGTGAGAGATTGCCTATGTAACATATAAGTTACTTATTATAAAGACTGAGTTTGATACCGTCTTTAACGTAGTTACGTTATTATCTTCCGAAGTTTTTACCAAACTCTATTTGAGTTTAGGCCAGGGCGGTCATCAAACACTTTCAGCCTAAAGGGCCACAACGTGAGACGCTTCCTCTATAGCATATAGAGGATTACATCCTCGACAGGGCCCAAGACCCGTAGGTCACGGTAAATTGCCTATTCTCCAATATATCTTGTACGGTTCGAAGAGATCAACAAAGAATCGATCTGAGAAATTTGGAAATATTTAAGTAGAGACGAGGTGTGATACTGGTGGTCAATAGATCTCTTATAGTGTTATGAATTACCAGTGTTTTTATTGCATGAGATGTTTCAATCTTAAGTAAAAGTAGGTGGGCTCTAAAGATACAACGCCATGCAATTCTTAGTGATCTAGCTGGCATCAGGATTGAGGTATGTATATCGACGGCCCAGTATCGATAGGCCCGCATGTTCTTTGTTTAGGAAACTAATAGTGTTTAACTCTCTCATGTAAAGTCTATCAACTAAAAACTCAATCTGTTCTTGTTCTATTCGAATCGTCATCAACTATCCTTGACTTAAAGTACACTAAAAAATTCCTTGACCATCTAATTAACTCAAAAAAAAACAAAGATCTCAAAATTCATCAAAAAAAAAATTCATGATTAAAAAAAATTTATATATATAAAATATATATATAATATATATATATATATATATTAATAAATTATAATATATATATATATAATACATCGTATATTCATTAATATTATAATATATATATATATTATAATGTATTTATATATATATATATATATATAATTATTAACAGAAATGCTCAACCGGGATTCGAAACCAACACATGTGCGTAACTTGGCGAATAACACATTTGTGCAATATATATATATTAATATAATATATATATATATATAATTTAATTATTAAATTAAGTATATATATTATATATATATAATTATTATAATAACTATATATATAACTATAATATATATTTTAATCTAATTATATCTTTATATATATATTATACTAGTAATTATATATATATTAATAATATATATATATATATTATATATATCATATATAAAGAAAATATTCCGGCCAGAAATTTCTAATTTGTACAATAGACAGATAGTGAACTCTGCTCAAGTCCTAAAATCTGGATTAGTCTATTGGTTTAAAATAAGTCTAGCTTAAATAACTAAAAAAGTTTAAAATCAAATAATTACTCTTTAGGTTTATAATGTAAATTACTTTAAACAAGCTGTTTCCAAAATAATTATACTTGGATAGAAGCCTTGTAAGTAAAAGGCTATATTTAGGTAAAAATAAAAATGTAGTGTTTAGGATAATTTCTAGCTTAAGGCCACAATAAATATCTATTTTATTGTTACCCACCTTTAACTCTATCTCCCTAAGCCTAGTTTTAGTTTTGGGCCATTCTCTTCACCTGATCTATTTGACAGAAGGCATTTAATAAAGAGAGGGATCTGTCCTCGGAAACCGAGCGAGTGGAGTTTAAGGAGGACCCCAGTTCTCCACGTTGTGTCATAAGCTTTTCAAGGTAAAAAAAAGACACCAAGAAACATCCCACCAGTTGAGAAGGCTTCCCGGATGTCGTGTTCCAGTTTTAACAAGGGATCCACGGTCGAACGATTTTTCCGGAACCAAACTGGAAACTTGAAAAAGTCTGGTGACTCTCCAGAACAGGGAGAAGGCGGCCTGAAACCATTTTCTCCATTAGTTTACAAGTATGACAGGTCAGCGAAATTGGTCTTTGGTTGTCCATCAATTTTGATCTTTCTCAGGTTTGGGAATACTGAATACAAAAGCTGTAGTTCAAATAGGTGGAAAAGAGTATTCCATCCAGATTCTGTTATACAGATCCAGCAAGAACGCTGATGTAGAGGAGCTAATATAATGGAGCATTATGCACGAAATTAAGTCTGGGCCAAGGGCACCGTCTTTGCTGTTCGCCAGTGCAGTTTGATATTCTGCAAGTGTAAAAAGGTTATAGATATGATTTTCCCCTTTCGCCGTTGAAAAGTTTGGTGGTGCAGTATTAATTCTCAATTTTTGAAAGCCTTCAGAATAGCTGAAAGAGCTCGAAAGGCTAGCTAAACTGTGAACTAATGCATCTGCAACAGCTGCAGGAGCAGAGATCGTATCAGTTATATCAGGCCCATAACGGAGGACTGTGGGTGAAGAGTTGTTGGAATGGTGAGGATATTTTCCGTTCAGTTTCCACGCTGAAGAAATTGAAGTTGTGGATTTGACAGTCGAAGTATAATTAAGTTCCCAAGTATAGTTTACGTGTTTGGCGAATAATTCGATGAGATCTCGCAGCAGCGGCTTTAAAAAAATAATCAGGTTTGGGTGGGCGGGTCCTTGTGTAGTTGCCTGTAGAGATTCTTCTCCCAGGTTAGCTGGTGTACCACCTTGGACACTACTAAAAAGTGGTTTGCTCGAATCGCCTGCCTGCGGAAGATCGGCGAATGCAACCCTCTCGCTGCTCGTGATGAGTACTACTTGTGAAAGAAGGTTAAAACATCAATCAAATATCGTAAAATCGCTTATTGATACGGAGAAAGTGGGATATTGTGCCTGATGAAAAGTAGTGCCCCCTTCCCGCTTCGGTCACAATACGCCCAGCGACATAGACTTTCACGGGTTCGGTTGCAAAGTTCATTAAAAGGCTATTGGGTAATTGAGTCACGTGCCGCATAAAATAATAATAAAAGCGGGACCGAGGTAAAGCGTCCATAAGAAGATGGGACAAAAAGGAATATCAGTACAAGGATGAAAAGTGCGTAATCTAATGTTCATATTAGGGATCCTGTGTAGCGCATCCCAGGGAAAAGATATAGACGAGATCTACAGGAAGTCTTGAACTTTAGACAGGTGGCGAGAATGAAGTCTGAATATTAGCAACCGTATATGTAACTGGTTAAAAGACGAGTTTCAGCTCGATCCTTTGTAAACTAACCAACTCGCGTCAGTAGATCGACAAGCGTACAGTAGGTCGCGGACAGATGAAGTCCGTGCTGCCACTGCAATGTGAAGTCGAGGTTTGAAAAGAGAGGACTCGGAGAATAGGGACAGTATTATTGAATAATTGCTCCTGACTGCATGGCCTCCCTAATCATGTCCACCTTCTTTCTATATGAGGTACCGCCGATTTATACCAATACGGCGTTGGAAGAAGTCGCCGATGACATGAAGCGAAGTCCTGCAAAACATTTGCACTTGGTGTGTAATGTTTAGTAGTTGAACAAGTTCTTCAAAAAATTTAGCAGTAAGTATCCAACGACAATTCTACTGACAATGGAAAGTCCATGCTATGCTGTTAATACACATATGAGGATGGTATTTTTGAATGAACAATTCTCTATTTGGCCTAGTGGTGAATTGGAAAGTGGTTCAGCTACGGGGGAAATTGGACGTGTTGTTTGGGTCTTGTGACGAGGGATGAGCATACAAATCCGGTACTATGCTATTATATAATAGGAACCAGTATTTGAAGGTGATTCCAAAGACCTCAGTCACTCTATCCGTTCAATATATAATATATATATATATATATATAAATAATAGAATTATTATATATATATATATATTATATAATATAAATTATTATTAAATAATATAAATTAAATATGATATATTTAATTATAATTATATATATCTTAAATTATATATATAAATAATATATTAATATCACCTACTTCTTTCCCAGTGACTGGGGGTAAGGTGTACATGCACCAGAAACAGAAAAAGTAGTAAAAGTAGTAGAAGAATATGACGCAAGTCGAAAAAAAAGCCTAACCTTACCGTCCCCATTATGCCCTTGAAAGAAGAATCCACCTTAGGGCCTTGCATGGACTGGCAACGAAACCCTCACTATGGCCATCTGGTTAGTGTAAGGTTCATCCCCTTGACCCAGGTGGGCACAACCTAGCCCCTCAAAAACTCGCCAATTCAACTCCTATCTATTCTACCTTCTCTTCGTCGCTCTGACTCCAAAGCTCACAATTTCTCTCCTCCAGGCATTCCTTACTGAACTCGATCTACTTTCCCCGAACCGATCGAATTCCCAGAGACACCACCACTTAATATCCGCTTAACCAACCGAATCTAACTAATCTTTTTTACATAACCAAACTATTCATTCATGTACTTTCATTTTTTATCAATCTCAACAAAGTATTGCAAGAAACTTGCCGAATACTTCATTCTCATGTTTATCATTTCTTCTCACACCTACACACCCACCATAAAATATATATAATATATTATAATATATAAATTTTATAAATATATATATATTTATATATATTAAATATATTAGTTAGTATAATTATATATTTAAAGATATATATATATATATTAAATATAATTATATATATTAAAATAATAAATATATATAATATTATTTATAATATTATGATGGACGATGATGAAATTTTGACGATGACGATGACGAGGACGATGACGAGAATCAATTGGAAAAAAGTATATTTTAATAAATTTCTCTCTCTCTCTCTCTTCCTCTCTCTCTCTCTATCTCTATATATAATAAATTATAGTATAAATTATAGTATATTTTTTATTTTTTTTTATATAGTATAATATTAAATATATATCATTATATATATTATATTATTTGATTATATATAATTAATATAAAATTATATATGTATATATAAATATTTAATAGTATATCATATTTTATTATATATTATCTAGGCTGTAAACGGGGGGGAGGTCAGGGTTTCAACTCCCCCACTAATAATTTAAGCATTAAATTTAGATTCTCTTAAGTCTCCTTAATATAATAAAAAATATATAATATATAATAAAAATAATAATAAATTATATAAAAATAATAATAGATAATAATATAATTAAATAATATGAATTTAATAATTTTAGTGATAACGTCCTCGTGGGCGTAGAGGTGCTCGCCGACTTCTCATGCGATGGAGCTAACGCTGGTTTCAATCCTCGTGTGAAGCAGTTGAAGGTTTTTTTATCTTTTTCCTGGGGGCAAGAATAAAAAACTGCGACTGCGATCACGTTTGCGTGTCCCGTTGGTTTGGATAGCCACCTTAATAGTTGGATTCCTTTGTTGTCCCTTCCGTGTTACTATTACTCTGAAAGGAAGCAGTGTTAAAAGTAAGTTGTTTTTATAGCAAATAATAAAAAAAATCATCAAAAATATATATATTATTTATATTATATAAATGATAAATAATAATAAATATATAATAATAATGAGGATGAATTTTTTATAATAATAATTTAATAATAATAATGAATATATTGAATGACTTAAATAAAAAATAATAATAATATAATTTTAATTCAAATGTGAAGAAAAGTATTTTTATTAGGTAAATGATGAAAATATGTTATTGGGCCGTACACGATTCCTTTAGGTCAATGTGGCTGTTTCCAAATATGTAAATATGTAATATGCAGGGAACTTAAAATGTAAAGTTTAAAAATAGTTTCAAAAGTGATTGTATATGATAGCAAATTGGCTATCCTCAGTAGGTATATATGATGCCGTCTTTATTCTGATAAAAGATTTAAGATATAGGAGGTAGGGAGCCTTTGTGTATCGTTGATATCTGAATGAGCTAGGTTTCAATTTATTTTTCCCCTCTTCAACTGAATATTTCCTGAGGCTCATAATCCCATGGTTCTGATGTGCTTGTTCTCTGGTATTTCAGAGCTAAGAAATCAATGTCTGCTATCGGGGGTGGCTAAAAAATATTTCTCGTTCCTCCATCATGTCTCCGCCAAATTTCATCAGTATTGAATATTACGTTGCATGAGATCTCCTTTGACGAGGCAAAGGCGGTGGCTTCATCAAACGAAAGTGCGCAACACTCCTTGGTTCTCCTGCTTGAACAATCTTTTTGGCCTCTGTTTTGTATAGATGTGTGTTTTCCTATCCTTCATTTTTTTAAGCATCGCCTTTCCCTCCTCTTATTCGATTCTGTAATATTTTCGATTGCTGAACCATTTGAATACGATGTTTCCTCTATCATATCTTTTCTCTAACTCCCAAACTGAAAAAGGCTTGCCATATCTCTTCGACCTATCTCTAACTCAACCCTCGTATGATTTCTGTGCATTTGATTTTACTTCTCCTACTCCTTCGTCTCTTCTCAATTCCATGCTGTGCCTGTATTAAATTTTTTGGTACGGGTGCATGGCGCCCCCTGAACTATGAACCTAGGAAAGCAGTTGCCCCGGATAGTCAATTCCTTGCCCCGAGCTTGAGGAAGTGTGTTTCTATCGTGCTATCTTCCTGCCCCTCGTCCAACTGAAACCATATTTTCCATAGCTACCTACTTTTCCCTCACGGTGTTTGAAAGGCTCGCACATGTCACCTAATTCCGTAAAAAGAAGGAAGCCTCTCCTGAGTAATTCGTAGACTATTGAACCTAGCTTTTCTCAATTGTATCTATCTAACGATCTCTTGACCAACCCTCTCACTCTTTACTTCTAAATCATCTGATAAATCTCTATTCCGATCGCCAAGTACGGCTTTTCGGCGCTCGAGTCTAACCTGGCGATATACTTCTCTACTATACCGATTATGGATTTTCGTTCTTAGGAACTACGGGAACTTGGCGCGGTGCGCTTGACATATACCCAAAGCATTTGACCAGATAGGGCACGCGTCACTGCTCTCTCAAGCTCCCCTCCTTTAGGTTTTCCCCTTTCTCTTTCGGCCTTAATTATGTCGTAGCTTCTTTAAATCGCCTCATGTCGGCTGTTGTGAATAATATGCGACTTTCTTTCTTTTTCTGTCAATAGAGGTTTTCCCTCAGGTTCCTGTCTTATCTCCTAAAACTTTTCATTAACGATCTTCCTCACCTGCACCTCAACTCTATCCACTTCAATGCCGACGACAATCATCTTCATTCTTCAACTCATATTAATTCCTGCTCCCTCTTTTACTTCCTAGAATTGCGTCTCGTCTTAATACTTTCCGATTCTATTCTCGCTGATCTGATGGAATTTTTCCGGATGGGGGTCGTCCTAAACCTTGTGAACATTCAATTCTTAAAAACACAACTTCTACAAATCTCCTTCTCCAAATATCACCTTCTAACTTTCCTGTCTCCTTCGACGGTTCTCTCGTCTCCCGTTGACATATATCGCATCTCTGCTTGAAACAAACAAAAAAATGCGCTTAAGAAGAATCACATCAACAACGGTTGCTGAGGCGGCCCTCAAAAGAAACGGGAAAGTTCTGTTTAGACTGGAAGACTTTTTTTCCTCTTCTCAGTTGCTCCAGCTATACACAAAGGCCTCATTCCGCCCATGTATGGGTACTGCTCTCATATCTGGGGTGGGGGGGCTCTCTGGTTTCAACCCGGCTTTTGGATAGGGTCGAGTCAAAGGGCCAAAAGGCTTATAAAATGTTCTGTACTTTCAGCTTCACTTGACCCTCTATCTATGCGACGCGATGTTCGTGCTTATCTCTAATGCCATTTGGTACCCTGCGTGCGGCCAGGTGCTCGAGACACTTATCAAACTCGCGGACACCAATCCTTTTTACGACGCCTCGTAGCAAAGGGTGCTGTATCTGGCGCACTAAGTTTTGTGTGACATTGGAACCTCCAAGCTAGTTCGCTGTGGTGCTCTTCTTTCCCACCACCTCTGTTCCGTGAATTCCTCTGTCCACCTTCCTGGTATTCCTGCTAATTTAAGTCTCTCACTTAAAAGACTGCGTCTGTCTTTTATAGTACGTAAATTTGCGCGTAGGGTGAAACTTTTTCGAGCGTAATATCTACCCCTCCTTGCAGATAGGGCTCTGCCGGTGAGTGGTGATTACAACTGTAAAAAAAGAAATCCTTTGGGCTGGGCAGATATGTGGCCAAATGAACTTTATGACTCTCCACTCAACCAATCAAAAATGCATCATTCAGATTAATCCCAGAAATAATCGCACTCTCTTCAACATGCCCAGATGGACCATATGCAACCACAAGCAGATTTGGACTTTCAAACCTAAATGTAACTCTTTAGAATTCTAGTAGTCACACACCACAATAATCTCCGATACTCTCTAGCACAAGTCAGCTCATGTAGAGAATGCAAACTCTATACCCATCTCATTCCTTTCTAACACCAACACAGCAACATTTCACAATCACAAACCACTCAATTTCGCCTTTCCTTTTCATCTGTTTCAAGTCACAGCGAGCAAATCAATATTTGCCCTTTCTTAATGCAAATTCCATCCCTTCTCCGCTCCTTGCTCAACCTCTTTATTCCTAGTGACATCCATGTACCCATCACGATTATCATACATTTTTCAACCGAAAGAAATAGACAGGTCCGCTTAACAGGCCGATCACGACCTCTCCGAGGCATATATCAGTCCACCAATTCCCAGTGCAAAAGAAATGGTGTGGGCAGCCAACCTATACTACCACCGTCCCCTTTAGTCCCGCCTTCAATAGCGACAAGCAGATCATACGATGTGGGCAAATTTTTTCTCCCCACACATAGGCATAGGGATATAGGGATAGGGATGTCTGTAAGATTGTTGTCTAAAAGAGGGTGTGTAAATAGTAATGTGATATTGATATGTGGAAAAAGTGTGATGTCTCCTAGAGATGTGTCTGGAGGATAGTGGTGGATATGCAACGCAGACAAAGGCGAACCAAGGCACTTGAATGTATATCATTCCATTCCTAATCATTGTGCAAGCAAAAATTGGTGATCGTAAATATATTAATATTATATATATAAATATATATAAAATAATTATATATAAATATATATATATATATATGATATATATTTTAGGAGCATTCTCAACATATACGATATACATATAAGAAACAAAAGTGTATATATAAATAAAAATATATATCCTAGCATATAATAATATATATATTCTATATATATAATATAAATATATATATATAGTACTATATAATATATATATTATATAATATATAATCGCTATTGGCGAATCCGGCAACTTTTGATGTCAGATCCCGAATCCGAACCGTGTTTGTGGAAATGCCGAGATCCGAACCAGCACCTTCTGGATTCGAATCCGCAATCCGAGATTCTCGCGTGTGTTGAATGTCGAATCCGAATCTCAATCCGAATCCATATAAAAAGCTTGAATGCCGAATCCGATCCGAATGCCGGACTATCTTCCTTTCTAAATCTTCCTGAATTTTCCTTCCAATGTTTTTTTACAAATTTAATAACCAGTATTAATGTTTTTACTTTATATTTTTTTTTCAAACTATTATGGGATAGTGCTATAGAGCATAAAATTGTTTTTTTCATTTTAATTTTTTGATGTTAATGGCGAAAATACATATTAATTTTCATGCTAAAGTTTTAATTAATTTTTATTAAAGACTTATACGCTTCTGCCAGTATATATATATCCATATAATATATTATAATATAAGTTAATTATATATATATATATATTATATTTATATAAAATTCATAAATATATATTTATATATTTATAATATAATATAGTATTATAAATATGTATATACTATAATATATAATAAATATATTATATATCATCATCATCAAAAGGCGCTAATTGAAGAGCGCAAAAGCGCAAAACGCGCAATGTTCGCTGCTTGTAGTTAACATTCGCTTTTGGCGTTTGCCGAAATTTCCAAAAAAAATGCTGCCTTTGCATTGTGCGCTCATCAAGCTTTTAAGAGCTCAAAAGCAAGCAAATTTGCGCTC
>JABUQX010041023.1:5000-12500 GCA_015478945.1 Trachelipus rathkii | reverse complement strand
GGGGAAGTACTGGGGGACAGCAAGCCATCCCAGCTTATGCAGCGGATGCTGGTTCTGCGTAATGACCCCAATCCCAGTGCAGACAGCCAGGCAATGTTCCTAGAACTTTGGCTCAATCGCCTGCCTCTCGAAATGCGCCGTTTGATGGATTAATCAACCCTAGCTCCACGCTAGAAGAGTACGGTCAAATGGCGGACCGTATTCATATCCCTAAATCTGACACTCTTTCGTCTTCTTCTTCTGTGTCAGCTGTTGCCTCTGGGTTTTCACCACCCTCACAATTGAATCCTACAATAACTACTCTTCATATTGATGCACTTCGTCAGGAGATGACAAGTGCTAACCAGGCACTGAGGCAGGAATTTGCTAATTCCAATAGTGCAAACTATAATTCTCTGTCACAGAGGATAACTAGACTGGAGGAGACAATGGCTTCAATGGCAGCGACCTTGCATGCCATGAATATAACGCAACAGGCGTCCTTGCAGACTCAGCAACGTCCTCAATTTTCGCGTTCATTCTCGCCCCGCAGACCTCGCTCTCCATCTCCTCGTCCTATCACCAACAATCCTGCTGATGCTCAACCAGGGGTCTGTTTCTTCCACAGCAGGTTTGGTGCATCTGCTAAGAAGTGTACCATTCCGTGCACTAATTCCCATTTGCTTACTACCCAAAATTCCCAACTGGGAAACTCGTAAGCCAATCAGCGGAATCAGCAGCTGAGGTGGCTTCAGTGAACAACTCAAGGCTGATGATTTACGATCCCACCACCCGCCAGCGTTTTCTAGTCGACACCGGAGCGGAAGTATCTTTACTACCAGCCTCATCTTCAAAATTTCCTCTTTCTCCTACTGACACTACCCTCCGTGCAGCTAATGGTACGTCCATTAAGGTCTATGGTGAACGGTCCTGTTCCCTAGACCTTGGCCTTCGCCGAGTTTTCCGTTGGGTATTCATTGTTGCAGATGTGGCATACCCTATCCTAGGTGCCGATTTCTTAGAGCACTTCAACCTCTTGGTTGATATTAGGAATCGACGTTTGCTCGACGGGAATACCGACCTTAAGGTGTCTGGTGTTCTCCAAGTTTTCACGTTAGGTTCCATTTCGTTGTCAATTCTGACAATTCTCTAAATTCTTTCTTAATATGGTTCGTTATCAGAATTTTTCAACTGATCTTTCTTACGGTCCTTGTTCCTTCTCTCCTTCCTTGTCAAACATGATGTGCAACATCATATTGAAGACGACAGGACTCCATTTCTGCCCGTGCTAAGGCGTTCGTCTCGCTCCTGAAGATCCTTCGAGCGCGCGTGCAGAATTCGAGTCATATGCTCGAATTCAGGGATTGTCCGTCCCTTTCTAAATTCGCTTTGGGCATCCCCTCTTATCCATTTGGTCCTCTAAGGACAAAGCTCTCTGGATTGGTTGCTCAGCTAGATATACTCTGTTGCCCTATAATCGGATTGTGTAACTCTGTAGTCCCAGATGGCTACCCCCTCCCTGTCCCACACACTTGGCCAGAGTTTACAATCTAATACTTCATGCTCTAATATTTCTCTAAAATTGAAAGTTGGTGACAGAGCCCTATTTCCTCAAATCCGGTGGCCGCTTCAGGAACATCTCCGAAAGACGGCGGTGGATTAACGCTTTGGTGTCATTACTAACGAGTTATCTGTCGTGATGCCATATCGGATTTGGAAAACTGCCCAGCGACTTCAATAACGTTCACACGTTGCATAGGACACGGTACTCCACTAACACAGCGAATCGGGCTACCTGTATTTGATTGGTGATATATATTCGACGATATTCTGGATTAGGCCAGGTAACTCATCTCAGCAGAGGAGCATGAAGACCATGCTCAAAGCTGGTCTTCACCCGTCTTGAATGAGTATGGTATCCACGCAATAATGGCCGGATAAATGTTGTCATATTGCAGTCTTTCTCTTTGACATTTTTTAGGGCACACTGTTACAGGCAGAAGGCATGAAACCTTTCGAAAGAGCGGTGTTTTCTGCAAATACCGCTGATTTTCCATTCCCACCGAAACTCAGCGGAACCCCACACGCCTCTCGACAGTTTTTTGGGAATGGTATAATTTTGTACCATCTGGTTTCATCCCGACGGGCAGCCGCTTTAAACACAACTTCTGCTCCATTTTCTTCACTTATTAAGCCGCATAGAAGCGCACCGCGCGTGTGGTCCGCACCAAAAACTTCCTGTGGACCGCCGGAAATCCATCGTGAGGCATTTACATTGCCATTGTACTGCTTTTAGTAGCTGTAATCAGTAACAGCCGAATTCTAACTGGGGCATTAGGCGAAAAATGCTGCTTGGCGGACAGTACTCTTCCTTATGCATCATAAGAGGACGCATGCGACCCGACTCGTGTACATGGCCGATGCATCGCAAGTTTTGCTATAGGGGAGAGTGCTAACCAGAGCAAGCGTTCTAAAACGAGACATGGGTTCGCCTTGCATTTTTTCCTTATAAAAACTCAAACCGGGCTGAGACCCGGTATAGCGTAAATACCTTGCAGTCCGTGAGCTGCTCGCCATTTAACAAAAGGATCCGCCATTTTAGGTATTTCTGTTGGAGTTCGGGAATTTCATGTTGCTGAACTGACGTCAAGCCGCATCAATTTCTCGCCATTAAATGCACGTCATAAACGTCATAATCCCGTGAAGCTCGACATATGGCGTATATGCCAGTTCAGCTTCTGATATAAGGCACATTTCAGGAGTGGACCAACGATACTGCGGATGCTCTGGGACGCATACGTCTGGAGTTTACCACGCCGCTTTCCCGCTTTGGGTTATGTAGCTTTGAATGAGACTCAGGAATCAGAAAGTATTTCGCTCTCAGACAACACATCTCTCCAACTGAGACGAATTACCCTTCCGAATGTGTCCAAACCAGTTCTTTTTGCGACTTCAACAGGTTCCTCGTCCTTATAGTTCCACAGTCTTTTCGCAAAATTGTTTTTTTTCTTACTTTGCATTCTTTATCACATCCTGGAGTAAAGGCTTCACAAAAGTTAATTTCTTCACGTTTTGTTTGGCCTGGCATCAACTCTGATGTGAAACATTGACCCGTGCATGCTTTTTTTGCCAAAAACACAAGGTTCACAAACACACCAAAGCTCCTCTTGGAAAATTCCTTCCTCCTTCGGAACGTTTCTTATATTCCTTCTGACCTTACTTCTTGTTCTCATGTTTTCATTCGCATTGACTGTCACAGAAGGCCTTTCTCACCCAAGTACGAAGGTCCCTTTCCGGTCCTGCGACGTTCACCAAAATTCTTTACTGTCCAACGACCAGGCAGAGAGGAAGTCATTTCTATCGATCGACTGAAACCTGCCTTTTTGGAATCAGAACTGTCTGATGACATTGATCTTGTTCCTCCTTCTCCGGGTGTCTTCCTTCCTGTGTCTCATACTCCGGTTCCTGAATCTACCGTTCCGGTTTCTTCTACTTCATTACCTCCTGTTTCAAGTCTTCCTGACGTCTTACCTTTCCCATCGGTTCCTACTTCCAGTATCCTACCTCAATCTTCCGACTCACGACTGGCTCCTCAACCTAAAAAGTCTGCCTTACGACGGATACCGCGAAGTACCCCTCTTCAGGTTTGTTTTCCAGCTCAGCCCTGCACCTTTTCGAGATATGGCAGGCCCATTCGGGCTCCAAGGTATATCCTTTGTGATTGTCCTATTCTTTGGGACCCTGCCATCATCTTCTAGGCGGGAGTTACTGTAGGGGTTCGCCCGCGGCACTGGTTCTTGTTCTGAGGTTGTTGGTTGTGTTCGTTGTATTGAAGGTTAATTTATGGATTCTGTTTAAGTGTTCCTTTAGACTAGCTATTTTTGTTTAACTGTGATAGGTTGTAAAAGGAATCTTAAGGAGCCCCTAGGGGTCTGCCATTCCTATTGTTGGTTTTGGTTGTCGAGCCGTAACACCCTAGTTACGTTCTCCTTTGAGATCGACTCTGTCGGCAGTTCTTCTACTATACTTCTTGTAGTTCTCTTTGCTTTTCCATACACTGTGCTTAGTAAGTTTTCCTTTCTTAGTTCATTTCCTGAACGTGTACTAACTTTTTATGTACTTTTTATAACTTTTTTTTTTTTCTTTTCTTTTATTACAGACTAGCAAGCTAAATTATTTTTTTAATGATTTAAGGTAACACGAAAGTGTCTGGCTACTTCTTCGCTTAACTTTTACTCATTCCTGATATATGTCTTAAGCTCAATTAGCTTGTCCTTCCTGAGATTCATCAACAGAGAAGTACATTGCTCACCGAATGTTTCTAATTAATGTAACTTCTTTCTCTTCTAAGACTGCAACCTTATTTTAATATTCTGGTATAATCTAGAGAAACCGACTGTTGTTGGATTGAGACGTAAAGCTGTAAAATCAAGCTTATTTAAGGAGCAAAATAAATTTTATATAACAATAATTACATATACCGTACACCTATAGTTAGCGTTTAATTAAAGTTATGAAATTCTCTTATACACATATTAATTCTTTATATTATTAACCTAAATATATGTCAAAATATTTGTTTACTGTTTTTGTAAAATGAACTAATTTATAAGCCAGGCGCTAATCTGATTAAGAATCTATCAAAATATCATGACTATACGTCTCACTGCTGTTGACTAATAATTATATGACATTATTATTGAAATATATTATCTATATTATATCTTTGTTTGTTAAAAGCACAATCACGAAGTAGAGAGGTCGAGTAAGACCGTTTCTCCACTCTTCTAGAAATAGTATATATAATATTATAGTATATATTATATAATATATAGTATAGTATATAATATATTATATATATATATATAGTATATATATATATATTATATATATATATATATTAATACTGGTCTGTGGACGCTAGGAAATATGTCGATTAGGTGGCGAATATTTTATTAACAGCGAATCGGTGGTATTTTTATTTTAATGTATCGTCAGTATAATTAAAGATCTAACGAAGTCCCATACAGGTGTCTAGTCACATATTAAAATTGTTTATTTCAATTTGCCTTAGAAGTAGCTAATGGATTCACGCTGTACGCCTGTTCACATTCTGTTATCGGTGACTATAACTGTAGCATGAACAATACAAAGTAGCGGCAAGTACTCGTCCTTTGTATTATTTGTGAATTATTAACAGTAATATTAGATTTATATAGGGCAAATAATTACATGCACTGGTCGTGAGAGGATGTATTCGACAAGGATAATATATGGAAATTTAAAATGTAATGTCTACTAATTTTATTATATTCATAAGTAATAAATAAAGGTCATAAAGGATCAGAATAGTGGTGGTAATGCTTAAAAAATAAATTAACGCTTCAAATATTGGGCTTTGCTGAGCATCTAAATCTATACAGCCTGTTTGCTAGAGGATTAGGTCGCAATGGACGTCATTGGGAGAGACGTCATGATGGCTATGTATGGGAATAAAATAGATTTCTAGAAAGAGCTAACGTGGTTTTTCACCCCCACTTATATTATATATATATATATATATATATACGTCAATTTAGTTAGAATGTTATAAATATTTATATATATATATATGATATATAATATATACATATTATATTATATATATATATATATATATATATATATATTATTATATTTATTTATAGTATATGATTATGTAGGATTTAAGAGTGAACAATAGTATATATATATAGTAATATAGTATTAATATGGATATATATATATTATATATATAGTATTATTATATTATATATAGTATTCATGTAAAAGGATTATATATAATATATATATATATAGTGTGATATTATATATATATATATTATATATTTGGATTATATACAATATATATACTATATATTATATATATCTTAATTAGTGCTATTATTATATAATATAATGATTACTATAATTTAGTAGCCTATATGTGTATATATATGATAATGTTATTACTACATAGTATATAATAGATATATAATATTATCATATATATACTTGTTTTATATAGTATTATTGAGAAACTGACTAGTTATATATATATATATATTATATTATGATATTATATATATTAAATCGGTAATATATATATATTACTTACTGTATATAATTAATTATTATATTATATATATATATATATTATATATATTAATACTATAATAATATATATATTAGTATATATATTATATATATATATATAATATATATAGTATATTATGATATTGATAATTTAATCACGCTATTAAGTCATTACTAGTTCACTTGACTGTGGCATTGCAGAAGTTTATAGTCAATATGTAATGTTATATATATATATAATCATATATATATATAGTATTATTAATATAATATATATATATATATTATATTATATATATATTATTATAATATAATATGATATAATATATATATTTATATGGAGTTTATTAGATGTTATAGTATAGTATAATATAGTAAATAATTGATGATATGTTAAAAGAGGTATATAATATATATATATATATATATTAATATATATGTATGTTAGTAAAAATTGATTATTATATATATATATATATAGTTTTTGTGTATTAGATTAAAGTATTAATTATATATATATATATATATTATATATATGATATATATAGAGATATATATATATAATTATATCTATACCTATATATATATATATATATATATTGATAATGATATCATATAATTATATAATTCAATGGGTACATAAATTACTTTAAACTAAGGATTTACTGCTTAATAAGAAAACCTACATACCTAATAGACTTAACTAATTTTCACGCTAAATTGGGCAAAATTTGGTTTAGATTTAAACATTTTAATAGGAAAAATCCAACTCTAAATTCCTAGTAATATTAATATATTGGTTATTTCTTTTCTTTCGTTTACGGGATGGAACGGAGCGCGGCGCATCAATCCAACCTTGCAACACAAACAGAAGTCTAGTAAAATAAACTGCTGTAGTAAAGCAGCAAACCCTGTCCGAATTCAACGGCAATGATAAAATCGTCAGAAACACGAAACGGTCTTCGCGTATTGCCTTTCATCTATTATAGTGATATGCGAAGCATGAACTGTAAATTTTATAAGCCGACCTGCAATTATTCTCCTCCTCTACTCATTAATCTAAACATTTCCCATTTCCCTATCCCCTCCCCCTTATGGAAACGGAACAATATATATATATAGTATATATGACTATATATATAATATATATTATTATATATATATATATACTATATATATATATATATTATATATATTTATAGTATTATATAATTTGTAGTAGTTGATATATATATATATATAGTATATCATATATTAATTAGGTATATAGGACCAGTTTGGTTTTACGACTCCGTCAGTTCTTGATTTTTTTATACCTTTCGTTCATAGTATTTTTAACTTTTATGATACTGAAAAAATTTCAGTTTGGTAAGGAAAGTATTAAACTTTCGAAATATTTTAAATTAT
>JABUQX010041022.1:15000-25202 GCA_015478945.1 Trachelipus rathkii | reverse complement strand
CTCCTGAAAAAACCAGTTTACTCGCCTCCAATAAATGTCCCTCCCCTGTTATTTTGTTGCTCACAATACAAGTTTGTGACAAAAAAAAGGTTTAATTGTTGCGAATATGAGAGATGATAATTATTTCATTAGATAGAATTATTATTAATTTTTATAAAAACCGTTCCGAGATTTACATAACTCTCTGAATATTGGAATATAAAATCTTGGTTAAAAAATTTTCAATAAATAAATTATTATTATTTTATTTTTTGCCTCCATAAAAATAAAAATAAAAATATAAATTAGGACAACTAAATGAAGGGTTGTAGGATAAACTTTTAGTTTAAGAACTTAGTCAAGAATGTGAATAAATATACGATTTTTGATTTTCTATAAACAGTAAATCATAAATTTATATTGATTTGAAATCAAAACTAGTTTACTCGCTGCAAAAAAAATGTCCCTCTCCCTTTTATTTTGTTGCACTTGCACACAAAAAGCTGAGGTTTGATTAAATTGGTAAATTATACTTTCAAACATCAAACGCCGAAAAAGATGCCGTGAAGCACGAACGGCGAAAAATCTCTCTTCTCAAAAATATTAAATTGCTAAATTGGATTTTCAGTTTTTCATAAATATTAAATTGGCAAATTATACTTTCAAACACCAAACGCCGTAAAAGATGCCGTGAAGCACGAACGGCGAAAAATCTAGCTTTTCAAAAATATTAAATTGCTAAATTGGATTTTCAGTTTTTTATAAATATTAAATTGGCAAATTGTACTTTCAAACACAAAACGCCGAAAAGATGCCGAGAAGTACGTATGGCGAAGGGGCACGTATGGCGAAGGGGCACGTATGGCGAAGGGGCACGTATGGCGAAGAGGCACGTATGGCGAAGGGGCACGTATGGCGAAGGGGCACGTATGGCGAAGGGGCACGTATGGCGAAGGGGCACGTATGGCGAAGGGGCACGTATGGCGAAGGGGCACGTATGGCGAAGGGGCACGTATGGCGAAGGGGCACGTATGGCGAAGGGGCACGTATGGCGAAAAATCTATTCTTCGAAAAAAAATTAACAGTTTTCGCCATTCCACCCCTATCTATCAATAATAAACGCCGAAAAGATGCCGAGAAGTACGTATGGCGAAGAGCGCAACGTTATGGCGAAGATGGCACGTATGGCGACAGGGGGCACGTATGGCGAGGGCACGTATGGCGTTAAGGGCACGTATGGCGGAAGGGGCACGTATGGCGAAGAGGGACGTGTATTGCGAAGGGGCACGTATGGCGAAGGGCACGTATGGCGAAGGACCACGTATAGCGAGGGGGCACGTAGGCGAAGGGGCAAGTATGGCGAAGGGGCACGTATGGCGAAGGACCACGTATGGCGAAGGGGCACGTTTTTTCATCTAAAAAACTATTCTTCGAAAAAAAATTGAGAGTTTTCGCCATTCCACCCCTATCTATCAATAATAAACGCCGAAAAGATGGCCGAGGAAGTACGTACGGCAACAGGCACGTTCGGCGAGAGGCACGTATGGCGAAGAGGCACGTATGGCGGAAGGGACGTATGGCGAAGGGGCACGTATGGCGAAGGGCAACGTATGGCGAAGGGGCACGTATGCGAGGGCACGTATGGCGAAGGGGAACGTATGGCGAAGGGGCACGTTTGGCGAAGGGGCACGTATGGTTTTTCATATTCGGTATACAAAGTAAAACCATATTTTTGTTTATTTGGCAGCCAAGCGAGGCAGTTGCTCATTTTCTGTCTTATTTCAGCGCGAGCGGAACTAGTTTACCACATTCTGTTTATTGGCAGCGATACCCGCGAACTTAGTTTCAATTATAGCTTTATTGGCAGCCGAGCAACTAGTTTCCAATTATGTTTATGAGGCAGCGATGCGAACTAGTTCCGATTATGTTGATTTGGCGAGCCGATCGCAGAAACTAGTTTTTGCAGGTTTCTCATGGCCCTGAAACTTTATGATTTGCTGTTGAAAGCAAACATCTTTTATCGTATATATTTGTTCGATATTCATGACTTAAGTTCTTACATCAAACTATCTATATTATACAACCCCTCCGAGAGTTTCTTACCAAATTTCGAACACGCATGTTTTTCACGTTACTAAATATATTTAGGAGAGAAAGTAGATTCTTTTTGTGCGTTTTCATCGGACATCTCGGGCAGAGCTACCAGTAAGATATTTCTGTTGTCGAATACGCTTTAACGTTTTTGGAGCAGAGTAACCCCTTTGTGTATAGCGTCATTTCATCCGGGCTCGATTCGTTCTCTTATCCTGAATTCGACACGTCCTATTCCTATCAACCTTTCAATTTTTTTTTAAAATTCTCGGTGGTTGAGATCTTTAATTCTCCTTCCCTCCGAAATTTTCTTTTGCAGAACGAAGAAACTGTTAACAAAACAAGTTTGGGGCCACAAAATTAGTTTACTTGTTGCGAATATGAACATTGATAATAATTATTTTATAAATAGAATTATGATTTTTTTTTAATTTTTCTTCCTGAAAAATTTGTTTTCTATAATAATAAATTAGGATATTTTAGAATAACCAGATTAAAGAAAAATATTATATAAAAAATTAAAATATTTCGATAAGAATAATTATATCATTGTTTACAATACAGGTTTAGGACATCAAAATTAGTTTTTAAATTCGTCCTCCTTAAATTTTCGTTTTCTTTATTAAATGAAAATTTAGGGGAACTAAATAAAAAAAATTATTAAATAAAATTAATTTTTTTTCGTAATATAAGTTTTTGAACGAATATAATCCGTTCCGAAACTTACAAAACTCGCTTAGTTTTTGAAAGATAAATTTTTTTGGTTCGATAACTTAGCCACAGATGCGAAGGAAGATTTTTCCATCAACAGCGAATCATAACTTTTTCTCGATATGAAATCTAAACTAGTTTGCTCGTTGCCGATAAAAGTCCCTCTTCCTCTTATTTTGTCGCACACAAAAAAAAACGGTTTACAATACAGGTTTAAGACATCAAAATTAGTTTTTAATTTCGTCCACCCTACTTAAATTTTCGTTTTCTTTATTAAATGAAAATTTAGGGGAACTAAATAAAAAAATTATTAAATAATATTAAATTTTTTTCGATATATAAGTTTTTGAACGAATATAATCCGTTCCGAAACTTACAGAACTCGCTTAGTTTTTGAAAGAAAAATATTGGTTCGACAACTTAGCACAGCTATCATTGTTCATATTTCGAAAAAATAAACCAATTTTGTTTACCGGCAGCGAATAAACTAGTTTCAAAGCGAGCGAACTAGTTTTGATTTCACATCGATAAAAATTTATGATTTGCTGTTGAAAGAAAATCTTTTATCGTATAAATATACATAATCCTAGCAAAGTTCTCAAACTAAAATTTTATATTCCAACCCTCCGAGAGTTTTTGCAATTTTTGGAACGAAATATCGAAACATTTTAATCTTTTTTTTTAATTTAGTTACCCTAATTTTAAATAAGTAAAGAAAACGAATTTTTAAGGGGGACAAAATTAAAAGAAATCAATAATAATAATAATAATTCTATCTAATGAAAGTTTTCAGAGCAAGATTTTATTTTCCGTCCCTCGGAAAGTTTTTGAATATTTCGAAACGAAAATAGAAAAAATTACGATCTCCTGAAATAAAAACTAGTTTACTCGCTCCAATAAAGTTTGTCCCTCTCCGTTATTTTGTGGCTCCCAAAAAACTGCTTATCAATACAAGGTTTGTGACGAAAACAAAAGGCTCTCTATTGCTTAGCGAATCTTATCGCGAACCAGATCGAACTATCTTATTTCCATTAAATAGGAATTCATTTTTTATTTCTTTATCACAAAAACCCGTCCCGCAGTCACATCAACTCTCTGCAATGGTTGGGATCAATGAAAACCTTAGGCGTTAAAAAAACCTAATTCATTAAACTAAACTTCATTATCATATCTTTTATTTTTTTTCCTCCATTAACACAATAACAAAAATAAAAATATAAATCTAGGGCAAAACTAACAGGGAAGGTTGTAAGAAAATTCCTAGCTTAAGACACCCTTAGTCAAAGAATGAGAATCAAATATTACGATTATTTGATATTTCTATAAACAGTAAATCAAAAATTTATATATCCGAATTTGAAATCAAAACTACCGTCTTGTATCTCGCTCTCTATACAAATATTATTTGACTCCTTCCCTTTCTACTTGTTGCGACTTGCACATTCTAGGAAAAAACTGGAGGTTTTGATTAAAATTGGCAACATAGATCTCATATATTCATATTCAAAGACACCAAACGCCGAAAAAAGATCGCCGTTGAAAGACTAACGAAAAACGGTAGGAACGAAAAAAATCTAAGCGTATTTCACAGTATAATACTCCAATTAAACCTATGCCTAACAATTGGTATTTTCCATGCTTTTTAAACATATTACACTATTTTTGGCAAGAATATACTTCTCTAAGAAAGTTACAAAATTCAATAATAGTTCGGAAGATCGAATAGGCGCGTGAGGCAGGAACACCTCTACGAATCGCCTTGAACGAAAAATCTTAGCTGTCTCTACACTTTCATTAACATTCGCACTAAATCGGAGCTACCATATTTTCAGTATTGTCATACAAGTAATGAACTGTGCGAAATGTTGTTAAATCTTTATGAGCTTTCCCCACAACTACCAAACGCCGAGAAACAAGATGCCCGTGGATAAGGCCATCCGAAAACACCCGGCGAAAAACTACTTCTAATATTCAAGATATCGTTTTCAAATTAAACCAATACTTAGAGACCTCGCCGTAGAATGTAGATCTCCATGGAAGGTTTTTTCCTCAATAAAATATACAAATTAGGGCCCAAATGCACACTACCTTTCTCGAAATATCAAGACGCTCGAAGACTTCGTTTCTTTCCTGTTATTACTATGGAGACGCTTTCCACAGGAAACGGTGCCCGTGAAGAAAAACTCTACTCTTTCATAATGGAAAGTTTAATTAGATCTGAGACCTAGTATTACTAATGATTTTTCAGTTTTTTCATCACTATGTACGCTTATAACCCTACACGGCACCGACAACTGGTGGGCGCGCCACCGCTCTCTCCGAAGCATGGGGCGGCAACGTCCGTAAGAAGGGCCACGCGAAGCGCGCGGCCACGACCGCAAGCAGGTGCGCTCCACCCGCCGAACTCATGTCCGGAGAGATCGGCGCTACGCCGAGAGCCGGCCACCTCGTTTCTGGTCCAACGCGCGACACGCACGTGCGGCCACGCCAGAATAGTTGCCAAGGTGCCACGCCCGACCCGAAGCGAACCGTATCCGGCATCGCGGAAACGGCCTTAACTTAGGCCACCGCCGAACACAGCGGCCACGCTCGAAAAGCCGTAGTGCCGGCCCCTTACCCGAAGAGCAGCTTACACTGCCCACGCCGCGAAGCAGCGGACCACGCCCGGACACCCAGACAAAACCGGTCGCAAACCGTCTTTCAGTTCGCCTAATTTAATGATTGATATACAGCAAAATTATCCGCGTCATTCCACTAAATAAATCGCTTATCGATCGCGTTACTCTACATTTTGAGGACGCAACTTGTAAGAGCTCGTCAGATTCGGTGAGATCTTTTCGCGCAACGCGTCCTCATATCCATAAAAATATCAACCAATTAGTTTATTGTCAGCGATCGTACAGCAACTAGATTCAATTTTGTTACGCATCTATCGCAAGCCAGTAGCGATTATCTAGTTTCAAAATTATATGTATTTAAATTGGCCGCGTGAGCGAACTCAGTTTCTGATTTCAACTACGAAACAAAAAGGTTTATGAACTCTGCTGATAATGAAAAGTAAACTATTATCCTCTACAACTATTACATATTCCTGGCGTAACGTATCAAACTCCAACAAATTATGATGTTTTCAACCTCGAGACGTTTTTGTACAATTTTGCTTCTATATTATGTGAGGTTAGCCCTCAATTTAAACATAAGATAAAGAAGCACTGATTATTTCTATATATGGGGACGGCCAAGCCAATTAAAAGATATCGATAATAAATAATTATTTAAGTTTTATCTAACGAAAGTTTTCAACGAGATTTTATTTTCCGCTACCTCCCGAAAGATTTCGATTGACGAGTTTCGAACATTGCACCTTACCTATCGGATCTCGTATAGTGGTAAGAATTTGTTTCTTTACTTCAATTCTATTTGTTTCTCGAAGTGCTCAAAATTCATACTACGATATAAACTAGTTTGCTCCGCCTGACCGCTATAAATAGTCTCTTCTCCCTTCCATATATCCTTTGTCCCCGTGCTTCCCTAACAAATTATCAAAGCTGGCGTTATACCAATCACCAAGTCTTACAAGACAAAAAAAAATTAGACATTTTTCAATTTCGTTGCTCCCGCCTGCATACATTTATACGTCTCTTCCTTTATTAAATGAAATAGTTTTAGATCGGGAACGTACCAATTCTAACCAGACAAATTATCCAAATAATCACTTCAAATCCTTTTCGCCGACCCTTTAGTAGCTCAAGTTTGCTTAAACGTTAATACTATCATCAGGTCTGAAAACTTCCAAAACTCGGCTTTAGTTTTATTCTGGAACAAGATTAAAATTTCTGGTTCTTCTCGAGAACATTAGACCGGGACGGACGCGAAGGCAAGTAGTAATAGTTCCTAGTATATTTTACACAACGCAAACCAACTGAAAACATTCTTATCTATAGTGTGAATATATCCTTCCACCATAACTCCAGTTGCTCTCGCTGCCGATAAACAGATCCTCTCTCTCACTCTCTCTACTCTTACTATTTTTCCATACGCATGCATAATAAACATACCTGCTTCTACAATAACCAAGTTAAGACCAAAACAAATCTTTCAGTTTCTTATGTTTCTCCTCCTCTTAAACTTAATTTGGAAGCCGTCTATTTCTTTGCTAAATGAAAGTATTTTATGGTGAACTAATTATAATAAGATAAAATATTAATTATTATATTATAAATATTAATTTTTTCTTCTCTCCTAAATTTTATATGTTACATGGTATATTAATCCTGTCTTTCTTCCTCTCGAAACCCTTACTAACAAACCTCGCGGAGTTTTTTGAGATAGATAAAAGCTTACCTTTGGTTTTGAGAACCTTACCCAGGGATGCAAGAGATATTTCTATCAACAGCCAAATCACTAAATTTTTCTCGAATGAGGAGAATCGCAAACTAGTTCGCTCGGCTGCCAGCATTAAAAAGCTCCCCTTTTACCCTTCTACTTTTTCTGTCGCATGCAGCAAAAAAAAAAACTGTTGTACCATTACAATATAAAGTATATCAAACGAGCACAATAAAAACATATTAATTATAGGTTTTCTCTTCTCGTCCACTCTATTACCATAATTTCGTTTTCTTTAGTAAATTAAAATTTAGAGGAAGCTTCTAGAGATAAAAAAATAACATATTATTATATTTTAAAAACTATGAAATTTTCCGGCGGTATCACGCGAAGTTTATGTTTGAACGATTTATAGTTCCCATTTCAGAACACCTTACAAAACTCTCTTGCTTCTTATTGTTTGACCAAGATAGGAAAAATTTTGGTATCGATACACTTAGCCACATATGCGAAGGAGATTGTTTCTTGATATTAACAAGCGAATCATCGAATGTTTTTTTCTCAATCTGAGAAACTAGAAATAACTTATGTTGAGGGTGGCCGATAACTAGTCCACTGATCTTTCTTTATGTTGTTTGTCGCATCACTCGGAAAAAACAAAACGGCTCATCTTACGGACGATAACCACGCTGTTTAAGATCCACATACCCTAAAATTCGAGGTCCTCACTCGAGATTTTTTTACGATTATACAGTCCTCCGCTCAAAATTTTCGTGTAGTCTTTTTAATACTTTATAAACTTACCACGCTTTCTATACACGGATACTAAATAAAAAAGACCATTAATTTAGTAACTCTACTTTGAAATTTTTGTCGAAATTGCCTTATCTCACTCTAGAACTAAGATCACCCCGATTTCCCGAAATTTAAGAAAACCTGCTTCAGTTTTTGAAAATGAAAAACATCTGCGTGCTCGACATTTTGCACACTCTCGACCTTCCTTTTGATTAAGTATAAAAAATGAAACCCAATTTCTGATGGTTTCACAACGATTTGACCACTTAGTTTCAAATGCGAGCGACACTAGTTTTGCCATTCTCGTTACCATCGATTAAGAAACCTTTACTGATCTTGCTGCTTGATCGTAAAACTCTTTCACTCCCATTAAACAAGCTTATGAGATATTGGGTGTTCTCAAGGACTTTCAAAATTTTTCATTACAGACCTTGTTTATTCAATTTTTAGGAGTATAAACTATCGAACACATATTTAATACCTTTTTTTCAATTTAGTTACCCTAACATTTAAATAAGTAAAGAAAACGAATTTTTAAGGGATACAAAATTAAAAGATATCAATAATAATAGTAATTCTATCTAAAGAAAGTTTTCAAAACCAAGATTTTATTTTCCGTCCCTCCGAAAGTTTTTGAATATTTCGAAATGACTTACCCACGGATGGGAAGGAAGATTTTTCTATCTCAAAATTTTCTCGAAGTGAAATTTAAACTAGTTTGCTCGCTGCCGATAAAAGTCCCTCTCCCTCTTATTTTGTCGCATCCAAAAAAAACTCTTTACAATACAAGTTTAAGACAAAAAAATTAGTTTTTTAATTTCGTCCTCCTTAAAATTTCGTTTTCTTTAAAAGTGAAAATTTAGGGGAACTAAATAAAAAAAAATTATTAAAAAATATTATTTTTTTTTCGCTATATAAGTTTTTGAACGAATATAATCCGTTCCGAAACTTACAAAACTCGCCTAGTTTTGAAAGATAAAATTTTGGTTCGAGAACTAAGCCACGGATGCGAAGGAAGATATTTCTATCAATAGCAAATCATAAATTTTTCTCGATGGGAAATCTAAACTAGTTTGCTCGCTGATATTCATAAAATATCAACCAATTTAGTTTATTGGCAGCGAATGAACTAGTTTCAATTTAGTTTATTGGCAGCGAGCGAACTAGTTTTGATTGAACATCGAAAAAAAAATTATGATTTGCTGTTGAAAGAAAATCTTTTATCGTATAAATATACATATTCCTGGCTAAGTTTTCAAACCAAAATTTTATGTTTCAACCCTCCGAGAGTGTTGCAATTTTCGGAACGAGGTATTGAAACATTTTAATCTTTTTTTTTAATTTAGTTACCCTAAGTTTAAATAAGTAAAGAAAACGAATTTTTAAGGGATACAAAATTAAAAGATATCAATAATAATAGTAATTCTATCTAAAGAAAGTTTTCAAAACCAAGATTTTATTTTCCGTCCCTCCGAAAGTTTTTGAATATTTCGAAATGACTTACCCACGGATGGGAAGGAAGATTTTTCTATCTCAAAATTTTCTCGAAGTGAAATTTAAACTAGTTTGCTCGCTGCCGATAAAAGTCCCTCTCCCTCTTATTTTGTCGCATCCAAAAAAAACTCTTTACAATACAAGTTTAAGACAAAAAAATTAGTTTTTTAATTTCGTCCTCCTTAAAATTTCATTTTCTTTATTAATGCATGGTTTTAGTTCTCAGAATTTTTTTTTTTTTTTTTTTTTTTTTTTTTTTTTAGTTTTTTTTTTTACAGAAGATAAACACCACCACTCACGGGCAGAGCCCCTAACTAGGAGGGGGTGTTGTACTCAATTAACGTCCGAGCCAGGACGAGCCAACCCAAGGAGAGAATAAGCTCACATTCTCCCACCCGACCAGTGGCGAACCTGGGACCCTCGCTTAGTTTGGCGAGTGCTCTAACACTGAGCTTACCGGGTGGCTTTTTTATAAAATAAATTATAAAATACAAAAAAATATATATATACATATACATAGATACACACATATAAATACATAATAAATACACACGCATATACATATAGTAATATTAAATTATTAATATTATTATTAAAAAGCTAAACACTATATTTCAAACACAAATTCACTATATTTCACTATCAATCACTACTAATATTATTACCATCATTATTATTACTATCATTACTATCATCATTATCACCATTTTATCATTATTATTACTATCATTATTATTATATTATATTATTATATTATTTAATATATTATTATTATTATATTATATTATATATTATTATTATTATTA
>JABUQX010041021.1:20000-27102 GCA_015478945.1 Trachelipus rathkii | reverse complement strand
ATTCTGTGGACTTCCCCCAATTTGCTTGCTTCACTAACTCAAAAACCAGCTGTGGATTATTCTCTTTTTTTCCGGTTTTTTTACAAGTTTTTTTTCAACGGCAATTTTGCTTGTGATCCTATGTATTGTGTTTCTTACTGTTTTGAATCTTTCATATAAGAATATAGTTTTCGAAGTTTGTAAGGCACATCGCATCCAGGGTTGCTCTTGTGCCAATATAACTCCGTTGGGATAAGAAAACTAAAGAGTCGAGTTTAGCATCGGTTGCTATTAAGAAAGAGAACGCATTGAGAACTGCTTCACTTGTTCAGAAACTGCCGGTTAAACGTTGGATCGAATAATATCATAAAATATTCTAATATCTGATACCCCTTTCTTTACTTAATGTGTAATTGTCATAATAATTATTAAATCATTGAACCCATATAATCTTAATTTACGGAATAACCCCTTTCATTATCTATTACCTTCTTGTTGTATTAGTTTCTAGTGGCTACATAGTGTTCTTTAAAAGACTCCAAAAATGACCGTAATGCCTATTAAAATAATGACACAAAATAGCTACTTGTGGATTAAATGTGAACAGTTGCGATCTACCAGTGACATTGACAGTGAATTACTTCCTGGCCGCGTTCGTTACCGCTTCCCCGTTGCTGTCCTTTGGAGTTATGAAATTCACTGGTATTAATCTAACTACTGTGCTTAAGACTCAAGATTAAATTAATAGCTTTTATTTTATAATTCTAGCCTTCTTCAATCTATACGAGCATAGAGATATATTCACATCCACTGTGTAATCACAACTCGTGCATTCACTGTTAGGGTCAACATAGAGAGGTAACCTCTTAGACTGCACTTATACGCCGACTCAATGCGAGGTGTTTTTTAATAAATTTATATAGATCGTGCGTCACCTCGGGCTTGACTACAGAGACGGTCATCCCAGCCAACCTCCTGTATAAAGAGGCTGACTGCTTTGAGGAAAAGTGAAATGCTATGAGAGACTGGGTCCCGAAAATGAGGTAATAGGATAATGAAAGCTGCGTGATTCCGTAAATTAAGATATATTGGGGTACTACCATCAAACTCGATCTCTAAATAATCTCTTATGGTCAAATATCGAACAATAAGAGTTAAAGTGCGGCCTCTCTTTCTAGAAGTAATAATATTTTAAATGAATAATTTTTCGAAGGATATAGTAGTGGTGGAGGGGAAAAGCTAAGGACTCCTACCTCCCTATTAACGCAGCGTACTCCTCCCTTTTTCATAAACACTCAAGTGCAAATTCTAATGATCAGTGCTCCTGTCGTTTCTTTATTGAGAGCAACCGACATAATTCAACTGCAATGTGACATAAACTATGAGTGACATTTGTGAGCTTTCCATATCGAGATGGTTCAAACCTTATTTTGGCAGATGCACTCGGTTTGTGCGCAAAGAGCCCCCTCGAGAATTAATTAGACTTGTGCGGTGTGTGCTTCTTTCATCAATGTTATGATTGTAAACTATACTCATCATCATACTATAGATATAGTGTAGTGAGTGCTGAGTGTAGTAGGTGATTTATCTCTCACTACCAAAGATGCAGCCTAAGTCTAGAAGAGTGTGTCTATGCAAGATGGTGCGGTATTGCGCTGCACTATATGAGAGATGTACCGGACAAATTGTTTCGTGTCTGCTTGGTATGTATCGCAGGAGTACGAAGGTTGTTTTAGGAGGTTAGAGAATTTTGATCGTGATTGGCTCTTAAATGGAGTGTCTCGCGGAAGAATTTATATCTTATATAGGAAACTTTTTTCTGTATACATAGCACATAATACTACAGAGGGAGCAATTGCACATAATGTAGTAGAGGATTGTGTGGAATAACCTACAACGCGCGGAAGCATTCTCGATGCAAATTTATGTATAAGATTTTAGGTGAACTTGATCTGAATACAACGTTATTATTACCAAAACTATTTAATCAACTCATATATAATAAATGGCGATATTTAAACAATCTTATATTGCTCCCGAGGAATAAGTATAAGAAGATGGACGGCAATAATTCATGTTGCAACCAAGCCGGACGAAAACGCGAGTCTCGTGTAACGGACGATGGATTCCTCCGTACTATGGAACGGATTTTAAATCGCCTTAGTCAACGCCCAAGATACAGAAGACACCAGAGTAATCAACAATTTTCTGGCCCAAAGTGTAACCGAGTGTGAATTAAAACGTCTGCCAACGTCAAAAAAGTATCTGGAAGAAGAAGCAATAGTAAGCTTTTCACGGGGAAGGGAACACGGTCGGATGGGACTTCGCAACGTAGAACGCACGAGTACGCCGCATGACTTTATGCTATTTCCATAAAAGGTTTTTGCATCATGCCTATAAATGCGAAGGACCTTTGTGCCCCATGTACTTCCACATCTCTCCCACTCCCCAAATGCTACGGTGCAGCAAGCTTCGACTTTTTCGATGGCGGGAAAATCGTAGGGAAGTCTATGGAACCATCTACGGTAGACCGGAGAGAGATACAAATCCGCATGGAACTCTGGTATCTTTTTGTTCCCTTGTAGAGATATGTTCAATTCAATTAATAATAAAATTGGTAATCTCTTAATCTTGGAGAAAAGGGGCTCAAAGTATTAGTATAAATCATAGAAAATAGGTTTTTAATAATTTTAATTTTTAACGGCTCAGAAAGTCTCATTATAATTTGTTAATTATATGGGAGGGAGATCAGAGAGTACGTCCATTTATCAAAATTTTTTATGTAAAATCGCTGTTGTAGATGTTATGTTAACAATAATGAAAACATTTTTATGAAACAATGAAATTATTTTAATAGTAATTTGGTGAGTTTGACTTGTAACAATAATAATTAATAATAATAATAATAATATATATATAATAATAATAATAATAAATCCTTAATAATGTTTTATAATAAACTATAATAAATAATAAACTAATAATAATAATATAATAATTATAATAATAACGAATAACAATAACAATACAATAACAATAACAATAAATAATCATAATAATAATAATATATAATATAATGAATAATAATAATATATTATAATAATAAAATTAATAATAATAATATAATAATAATATAATAATAATCATAATTATAATAATAAAATACTGTAAAAGATGGTGTTCACTATAGCGCAGGTTGATGAGAATACTGCCCCCAAGGAGGTGTGTAACTCTCCCCCGAGCCGTCAGTTAGAAGAAAGTCAATGGGGTAGAAGCGAACGAAGATTTGAACATTCTATTAGAAATTTTAGAAATATTAATGATGATTGTATTTTAAATTTTAGATTTAGAGAGTAGATAAAATGATCGTTTTTAGAAACTAATTGTATAAATTTTTAAAGATGTCGAATTTTCTATTTCCTCATTGTATAAACGTGAAGATTTTTAGTATCCTTTAGTGATAAGGAAAGTACGCTGACCACCGCTTTCCAATATGAAGTAATTTGGCAAACTAGGCGAAGTACGGTGGCCGCCATACGGTGCCCTCTCTCGCAAGTAAGGAAATGTTTCCAAACCAAAGCTTTATTAATGTAATGAGAGAAGAGACAAAAATGTTAACTTTTATTAGACTTGCGAAATCGAGTTTCAGTTTATTGAAGGCTACGAATTAGATAAGTTAAACCCATTATGCGGAACCGCTACAGCGGCAAATGGAATTCTCATAATGTGTACGTAAAGAGGAATGTAAAAAATTAAAATAGGTCTACAAAAGCTTTATAATGTATCTTTTTATGTTGCTGATATTGAATTGAATATTTAAGGTATCCCTTTCCTGAAGGAAAATGAATTTGTTTTAGATTTTAGGTATGGTTGTTTATTAGATACTAAAACTAATATGAGCATTTCCGTTCAAAATAACGAGGATAATTTTTCTAATAATTTTCTAAACTTTGTACTTCCTCTCTCCCAACTTGAGATTGACAATCCACTTTGCGACTTTCCTATGATAAATGAATTAGTTAAAACTTATAAAGATCTGTTTGTAAACCAATATGAAAGTTCGAATTTAAAATTAAAGGAACGACAATTAAAAAGGTGGGAAAGCATATTTAAAAACTATACAAGGAGGGGAATGAGATTTGGGAGGGGTTAGGGGTTAAGGGGGAGGGGGAAAGGGAAACTTGCCCATTACCTGAGAGAATTCTATTCGAAATAGCTGAAAATTACCCATACAAGTTTGAGGTGAAGGGAGAAACGATAAAATTAAAAAGCAGACATATTTCACATAACCTATATGAAAGTGCGAAAGAGGAGATAAATTGCTCGAAGCAAGGGTGATCCGCCCCACAAGTAGTTCGTTGGGCTTTCCTGTTTCATTCTTGCGAAAGTCGGGTAGACGCGTAAGACTAGTTGTTGATTTAAAATTATTAAACCAGATATCGATCTCTGACAATTTCACTTTGACTAAGATAAAAGACATCATCTTTCAATTGCAAGGTTGCAAGTTTTTTTCGAAACTTGATTTAATTCAGGCCTATTATAACGTTCCTGTAGATGAGGAAACTCAAAAGATTTTTACGATTACCTGTCCTTTTTGGGCAGTTCGTTTTAATTATCTAATACTGAGGGCATCAAATTTTGTTCCGCTTATCAACGCTGGATTCTATCTTGCTCGGGATATAAAAACTTATACATTTATCAATAGATGACGTTTTTAATTGCCTACTGCATCTATGAGGAGCATGTTTCAGTATTGAAAGAGGTGTTTGCGAGGTTTATGTATATGAATGTGTATATGAGTCCGAAGAAACGCTCTTTAGCTATGAAGGAGTTAAATTTTTTGGGTTTTAATGTGAGTGAAAGAGGGATTACACAAGATAGAGATAAAGTGAAATTAATATTGCAAATTGCAAACCTGACCAACATAAAACAACAAGAGGATTCTCGGAGTTTTTTTTTTTTAATTTTTTCCGTAGTAATGTTGGAAACGCTGCAAGCATATTGCAACCTTTAACAAATTTATTAAAAGGGAAGCCCCATTCAACAAAACTTGTAGTGTGGACGATCGAAACTGAAAACGCTTTTATCAAGGCTAAATTTGCAATAATGAGGTCCACATTGTTGTCTTATCCTGACGAAGAAACTGAATTATGTTTATATTTGAAGGTAAGCAATGTTGCGATTGCAAGCGCACTAATTCATGGGAACGGGTCTGTTGAAATTTACACTTTGTATAGTACGGTATTGAATGAATCAAAGAAGGAACTGTCTCCTATTTTAAAGTATTTTTTATGCATAGCTAAAAGTTTAGAAAATTTCGCCTATTTATTAGCCAACAGGAGGGTAAAGTTATGGACAAGCAATAGTGGGGTAATAACTAATTATAAAAAACGAAATATGGATAAAATTAATAATGCCCGCGAATTAAGATTATTAAACTTGATTAGTGGATTTGATATTGAATGGAAGCTAATTAATTACTAAATCAAAAAATAAATTTTTAGTTTATTTAAAAGAAATTGAAGAACGTAGATCGAGTGATGCTACAGAAAGTCATAAGTTGGAAGAATTTGGCGCGTCACAATTAATATTTCTAATAAGTTTCTTTGGGGTTCCTCTCCAATCAATAGCGAACCAGCATCAGTAGAGGCCGAATCTCAAACCAAGCCCTCAGTTTCCAATCAAGAGGGGGAGGAGTCAAGTGCTCCGGAGACGCTATTTTCTTTAGAACTTTGTGATTACGAAAAGGGGGAAAAAGGGGGCTTGGGAATATCCGAAAGAATTCGTTAGGAAGAAGAGATGATCAATTTGTATAATAATTATAATAATAATAATAATAATAATAATAGATAATAATAATATAAAATAAAAATAAATATAATAATAATAATAATAATAATAAAAATAAAAAATAATAATAATAATAATAATAATAATAATAATAATAATAATAATAATAATAATAATAATAATAATAATAATAATAATAATAATAATAATAATAATAATAATATAATAATAATAATAATAATAATAATAAAAATAATAATAATTGCGGAGGTAATGATAGTTTTAATGGCGATTGTTTTATAAATTTGATAAAATATCGAGGGGTATGAGGACTTTATAATAGATTCATAATGAAATTGATTTTATAGAAATTAGGCTCTGAACAAGAAGTTGCAGACGAATTACATCAAGGACCTTCTGCGGGAAAAATTTAACTTCCGTTTTTATGGGGTTGTTCACAACGAGTTCATCTATGAGAGGCCAAAAACAATACTCTGGCGGTCGATGATATATCCTAAGATGGCAAGAGTAGTATTCCTGAGAATTTAATCGACAATGGTGGATAGAGAGGATTCAGCACCAAAATCATTTGGGCGTTAAACGACTCTGACAGTTATTAGGGGTGGATTTTGTTTTTAGGAATATGCATAGCGCGTAAAAAAGTACTAAAGCATTGCGATGTCTGCCAAAAAAAAAAATGCACGCGCAAGATCAACCCTGAGTTTGAGAGGTTTAAGGAAGTGTCAAAAAAGTTTGACACTGTTCATGTGGACCTAGTCACCATGCCTTATAGTAACGGATATAAGTATCCACTGGTTTTCATAGACAGGTTTAGCAAGTACCCCTTTGCTTATGCATTAAAGGACGCGACGGTAGAAGCAGTGAATCATGTTTTGATAAGTCAGCTATTTTCGTTCTGTGGAGTGATTAAGAGACTGGTTTCGGACAAAGAAGGACAGTTTTTAACAAAGATTATTTAACGAAGTGTGTAATTTCCTTGGCCCGGATCACATTACCACGGCCAGTTACGCGGCAAATTCGAACGGACTTTGCGAGGCAGCGAATGGTAATCTAATAAGAAGTCTGCGATACATGATAAATGACAGTGAGAATTAACGACTAGAATGGACTGAAATTTTACCGTTTGCGCTGTTTTGCTTGAGAATAAGTCCAATAAATGACAATGGTGTTACACCGGCATTGTTGATGTATGGCCAAAATCTGGCAGTCCCAAGTAGCTTGTTGCAAGATGAACCTTTAAATGAGACAGTAAATCACATTACTTACTTAAAGAAGTTAGTCACTTTGATGAGGAGACAGCTCACCCCGCATG
>JABUQX010041021.1:12500-15000 GCA_015478945.1 Trachelipus rathkii | reverse complement strand
GTGAATATGATATCAGTGTATTTTTGCGGTTAATAGGGTTTCCGGAAAGTAGCTATATGTTGGGAGTGAGGATCAGTGATGAAAGTGGTGAAGAAATTTATTTTGGTGAAGAAATTTATTTAATTGTGGATCATGAGAAGGATTCAGCTGAAAATTAAGGAGCGGACCCTACTGTACATCAAGAGTAGGAAGAACAGAAGTCAGAAGTGCAGAAGGAGTTAACATCATGGTGACCAGTCCGGAAGGGTCTGAATATAGACTAAGGTCAATATATGAAGAGTTGCTGGAAGTATGTGAAGTGGCAGAACGCGTTGATGATTAGCGCTGGATGTAAGGAACAAGAACAGGATGTACCAGCTACGGAAGACACATACGGTGCCAATAACAAGAGAAAGAGGATCGGTGCCAGAGCTACCAAATGTAAGGAGTAAGTATCATTGAGTATGAAAGAAGGACTGAAGCGAGGAGAAGAGCATCAACTGGGCAGATAAAGTAAGGTATTTTTTTGTTTGGTTCGTGTTGTTTTGTTTTTCTTTTGAAGATTGTGTTACAATCTTAGAGGGGGAGTTGTGCGGTAGTTGGTTGACAAACCAACTAACTTAAAAGAAGAGGCAAATTATGGAAGACTTTAGAAAAAAACAACATATATTTTCTTGAAAACAGTTCTATGAATTCGTAAATTGCCAAAGTGAAAGTTTTCTGTGTAAGAATTTTCAATCGAAAAAGTCCATTACAAGTTTCTTGTTACATTGGCATTACGAAAGTGGAATTAGAATTCGGTGAAAAGATTTCTCTAAAGCATCTTTTAAGGTTTCAAGTTCCGTGAAAACCGGTTGACTAAATTAAGGTTTAAATGATAAAGATATTTAAATAGGAATAGAGTGTAAATAATAATAGCATGTAAACGGTTAGAATTAAACAGTGAATTAAATATAACGTTTAATAGTAAATTAATATAACATCTAGGTAATAAAGTTGATAGCACTTAAACAGTGAGCAAAACGACATTTGAGTACTGAGGAAATATTAGGGTAAAATATTCGGAAAGTGATATCAGGGTTTGTTGAGAAAGTATTTTTAGGTCTAAAGTAAAAGATTAGGCAATCTCATAATGCGGATTAAATATTAGGGTTTGTTTAAAAACTGAAATATGTAATTTGAGCAATTATATAATATATTAAGGTAAATTGTTTAAATAATTGGATGCTAGGAGTAAGCGTTTAAAGTGAATACGGAAATTTAGTTTCACAAAGTTAGGGATTAAATTCATAGAGTAAGCGTACGGAATAGGAAGATTTTACAATGAGAAAGTGGTTTGCGTATTAGGATACAGTTTGGCTACGAGTGAAAGAATATGATATAAATACAAGTAGAAAATGTTGTTTATAGTGTTTATTTATTTATTTATTTAATTATTATTATTATTTATTTTATTATTATTATTATTATTATTATTATTATTATTATTATTATTATTATTATTATTATTATTTATTATTATTATTTTTTTTATTATTATTATATTTTATTTTTATTATTATTATTATTATTATTATTATTATTATTATTATTATTATTATTATTATTATTATTATTATTATTATTATTATTATTATTATTATTTTTTTTTATTTTTTTTTTTATTTTTATTTTTATTTTTATTTTTATTATTATTACTATTATTATTTTATTATTATTATTATTATTATTTATTATTATTTATTATTCTAATCTTATTATCATTATTATTTTTATTTTTATTTTTATTTTTATTTTTATTGTTTATTGTATTTCATTTCATTATTATTATTATTATTATTATTATTATATTATATTAATTATATTATTATTATTATTATTATTATTATTATTATTATTATTATTATTATTATTTATTATTATTATTATTATTATTATTATTATTATTAATTATTTTATTATTATTATCTATTATTATAATTATTATTATTATTATTATTTTTATTATATTATATATGTATATTTATTATTATACTATAATTATAATTATAATTTATTATAATTATAATTATCAATTATTATTATTTTTATTTATTATTATTTTATTATTATTTTATTATATTTAATTATTATTATTATTATTATTATTATTATTATTATTATTATTATTATTATTTTTTATTATTTTTATTTTTTATTATTTATATTATTATTATTATTATTATTTATTATTATTACTTATTATTATATTATTATTATTAATTTTTATTATTTATTATTTATTATTTGTTATTGTTATTGTTATTGTTTATTGTTATATTATTATTATTATGTATTATGATTATTATTATTATTATTATTATTATTATTATTATTATTATATTATTATTATTTTAATTATTATTATGTTATTATTTTTATTTTTTTATTTTTCATTATCATTATCCTTATCATTATCATTATTATTATTATTATCTATTATTTTTTATTATTATTATTATTATTATTATTATATTATATT
>JABUQX010041021.1:0-5000 GCA_015478945.1 Trachelipus rathkii | reverse complement strand
GACGATTCTGGCATTCCTCTCCTCCTCATTCTTCTCTCAGGTGTCCTATTGCCATTGCCTGTGTTACATTTGATCGGGTGCATGGGGCTCCTGAAATCTATGAACGTTAGGAAGGCGGGCGGCCCCGGATGGCATTCCTCCCGAGTTTTGAGGGAGTGTGCCTTCGTGCTTTACCCGCCTCGTTTCAACTATTTTTCTTATGTCTCAATTATATTTCTCTCAGTGTTGACAGCACGCACATGTCCAACCTGTTCCGAAAAAAAAGGAAGCCACTCTGATCTTCTAACTATCGCCCTATAGCTCTCATTGTATTCTTCTAAGAATTTTGAAACCCTTCTCAATCTCATTTTCTTAGACGCTCTGAGTCTATTCACTTCTTTCCGATTCGCCAGTACGGCTTTCGCGTTCGAAGTCTAACTGGAATACTTTCCTATCTAACTGATTTATGGTTTGGCCTCAAGGAATTACGGGAGACTTGCGTGGGTGGCGCTTGACCATATCCAGGCTTTGACCGGGTATGGCGCTCGACTGTCCCAATTCCCTGCTTTGGGTTTCCCCTTCTCTTTGCTTACTTATGTCTAGTTTTTTTTTCAAATCGCTCAATATCAGCTGTTGTTGGATTGGGCGACTTCTTCTTCTTTTTCTGTCATTAGGTGTTCCTCAGGTTTCTGTCTTATTCTCTACTTTATTCCTACTTTTTCATTAATGATTCTTCTCACCTGCACATCTAACTCTGTCCACTTTTCGTATGCACGTTGACTCGACCCTTCTTTTCATGCATTTCAATTCTGCTTCCTCCTTTTACTTCTCAGATTGCCTCTTGTCTTATCTTTCCGATCTATCTCGCTGATCTGATAGAATTTCCGGGTGTGGTCGCCCCAACGTTGTGAAATTCATTCCTTAAAACAACTTCTGCAAAATCTCCTCTCTAAGACACCTTTCTAACTTTCCTATCTCTTTCGAGGGTTCTCTCGTCTCTCCCTGTTGACAATATATCCTTGGCCTTAACATAAAAACCAAAAAAATGTCTATGAAACCTCAATCACATGGTTGCTAGGGTGGCTCCAGAACTGAATCTGTTTAGGCTGCGAGACTTTTTTTCCTCTTCTCAGTTGCTCCAGCTATACAGGGGCCTCATCCGCCCTTGTATGGAGTACTGCCTCAATCTGGGGGGGCTCTGGTTCACCCGGCTTTTTGGATAGGGTCGAGTCAACGGCAAAAGGGCTTATAAACTGTTCTGCACTTTTCGAGTTCACTTGACCCTCTATCTTTTTGGCGGCGCGATGTTGGTGATTTATCTCTTTTCTATAGGTACCGCAGCGGCAGGTGCTCGCAGGGAACTGTATCAATACTCGCGTACCACCACCTTTACGACGCCTCGTAGCACAAGGGGTGCTGTGTCGCGCATGAGTTTTGTGTTGAAATTGGTAACTCCAGGTGTTCGCTGTGGTGTTTCCTTCTTTCCTGCCACCTCTGTTTTGGTGAATTCCTCTCCATCTTACTGTGTTTTTCCTGCTGAGAATTTAATCTCACTCACTTTAAAGACTGCGTCTCGTGCTCATCTGCGTTGTTTGCGTTAGTTATGAATAACTATGTGTGCAACACGCCCCTCCTTGATAGGGCTCTGCCCGTGAGTGGGGTGACAACTGTAAAAAAAAAAAAAAAAAAGTATATGACGGACGAACGAACCATATTTTCAAATAATGACCATGTCCAAGCGCTATACCCTACCATCGTTTTCTGTCGTGTCCATATTTTCACTATCAGGTTTAGAGTCGATTCATTCATGTCGTATTTGTATTGCAAACCTGGCCTACGAGCAATTCGTTCAACTTTGTATCTGTATTTCCTGTTTCATTAGAGTTATCAATTACAAGTCGAGAAATTGTTCAAACTCTTCCCACTTTTCGAAACATTAAAGCAATACCTATGATTCTTGTTTGATTCATTTTCGAAACATTAAGCAATACATTTGATTCTTGTTTGTCACAGGGTCAATATCAAATCTTATTAAAAATTTTTTGTTTTTTGCTAATTCTTTATGTTTTATAACATTAGCATAGTATTTTTTAAGAAAACCTAACAAATATTTATCATGACATAACCTATCTATCATTAATCAATGAATAAATAAATGCTAATCTATACAGGGTTGTCAAATTATCTTATACATTGATCACGGTATAAGCGCTAACGTAACAAAGCTTTCAACCCTGAGATAAGCTTACATACGCATCCAATCTGAACTGGTATATAACTGTACAATACAAACCTAACCACCTAAACACGAATACTGGTTAACTTACAAGTTCCACAGCTACACCAGTGAGAGTAACTAACTATAATATACAAAAACGTAACTATGCATAATTTGTCAAGCATATCTCTAAACATTAGACGCCCACACCCTATTCACCTTTTCAAAATCTATAACATAATCAGCTGTTATTTTACAGTACATGAGTAACATTTTAACAAAATCTATAATAATCTAACTATTTATCATACTGACCGAACTAAATATATGCTAACGTAACAAAGTTTTCACATCAATAAAGCTAAAATACAACCTGAACTAAGAATATAATGTACCCCCCCTTAAACATAATACCAAGCCTTTAAAATATCGAATTAAACAGTGTAACATAACAAGTTTCATAATGATGAACAGTAATTAAATAACATGGCATACGTAATGTACCCTAGCCACACTTTTTTTTCAAACATATCTCTAACATACCAGTTACTTTTACATTAACATAGCATAGTAATTTTTTAAGAAAACATAGCAAATATTTTATCATGACATAACTTTCATCATACTAATCAATGAATAAATGCTAATCTATACAGGGTTGTCATATTATCTTATACATTGATCAACGAGTATACGCTAACGTAACAAAGCTTTCACCCTAATAAAGCTTACATAGCATCATCTGAACCTGGTAAATATAATGTCAACTAAAACCTACACTACCTTAAACACCGAATAAACTGTTAAATTAACAAAGTTCCACCAGCTACCACCAGTGAAGTAACTAACATATGCAAAAACGTAACCTATGCATAATTTGTCAAGCATATCTCTAACATAGACGCCACACTATTCAACTTTTTTCAAACATTATAACATATCACTGTTAATTTTACATTAACACTACATTACAAAATCTATCATAATCTAACCTATTTATCATAGTGACCACTAATATATGCTATCGTAACAAAGTTTTCACATCAGATAAGCTAAATACAACCTGAACTAGATATAATGTACCCCCCTTAAACATAAACCAGCTTAAATACGGAAGGGAAGCCCACTTTCAACATGATAACAGTAACTGAAAATGGCAAAGCAACGTTACCAACTACGCCTTACCGAACATTTTTTAACATACCAAGTTACTTTTACATTAACTAGTAACATTTAAAAATAATTTACCATAACATAACCTAATATAATCTGGGCCAACGAATTTATGTGACGTATAAGTTTTCACTCAAAAAGGTAAAATATCATAGCCACTAGATTAACGCACAATGCAAAACATAACATACCTTACGCTCCGAATAAACTGCTAACAATAACACAGTTTCAGACTAAATAGTAAAGTAACTAAAATGCATACAGACGAACAGGTACGAAGCGATGTGGTTCTGTTTCACTAGGTATCAGATACAGAGTAGAGAAACTTTTCAAACTCCTCCACTTTTTGAAACAATTACAATATTGATTCTTGCTTGTTCGCTTTTAGAAAAATGAAGCAATATATTTCGTTATTGTTTTGACCATATGTAATATAAATTTATTAAAATCATTTTTATTTTACTAATGTCTTAGTATAAACATTAGCCCTAGCAATTTTTTAAGAAACTAACAAAATTTAGTCAGACATAAACCTATCTATCATACTTAATCAATGAATAATGCTAATCTATACATGTGTCAAATACTCAATGAATTCGCACTTATCAAACTTATCCAATTCTCAACATGTTTTTCTTCACACTACGAGTACCCTGTTAATTTAATAGAACATAGTGTATTATTATATCAAACCCTAATTAAAAATGAATCCCGAAATAAAGCTAACATAACATCAGCTGACTAGATCATAAATACAACACAAACCTAACCACCTTAAACACGATAAACTGTAAATTACAAAGTTCCCACTTACAACAGTAAAGTAATACATAACATACAAAACGTAACCTAACACTTTGTCAAGGATATCTCTAACATAGCATGTTACTTTTAGATGTACGTGGTAATTTTTAACAAAATTATCATACTTGTCTATTATCATACTGATCATGAATATAGGCTAACGTAACAAGTTTTTCCACATAATAAAGCTTCATAGCATCATCGAAAGTCTAAGAATAATAATCCTACAACGTACAAACTAATCACACTTAAACATGCATAACTGTTACGATTTAACAAAGTTTCACACTTAACAACAGTAAAGTAACTAACCTATTCACACTTTCTCAAACATATCTCTAACATAACAATGTTAATTTTACATTAACATGTTGATATTTAAAAAAATTTATCATACCATGTGCTAATTATCATTTGATCAACGAATATACGAATAATCGCAATAAGTTTCACAAATTAAAAAGCTACATACCATAGACCCGAACGTGAAAATATGTAAATGACAAACCTAGCACAACTTACGCATGAATAACTGTTTACGTTAACAAAGTTCCACATTAACATCCAGTAAAATTTACTAAATTGGGTGCAAAACGTAATCTTTCATACTTGTTCAGCAGTATTTAATAAAACTTGAGGGGTGTGAATCCACAGAAGTGGGATCACCCCTAAGGGGGTGTAAGCGGGTTTTTGGGGCCTCAACCCTTCGGGCTGAGGCCTTACCATCCTTCGGAGGGGTATACCCGCTTACACCCTTTAGGGGTGTTCCCCTTCTGTGGATTCACCCCCTTCAAGGGTCGCATCCAAGCTTGAGATGTTATAAAAA
>JABUQX010041020.1:35000-37170 GCA_015478945.1 Trachelipus rathkii | reverse complement strand
TCAGGCAATTGTTGCGCTTTTTCATCTTCAATTTTAGCTTCTAAGATATATTTATAATAGGTATTAATACTTTTATTTTTCTGAGTTAACTACGACAATTGTATTCTGCCATCTTCATACTTAAATGAAGTTTCCTTTATTCAGGTGTGTATTATCTAAGTTTTACCATTGTATTTTAAATTATCTAACATTCTTTTATTTTATTCGTTTCCTGATTAGCGGTTTCATAAGTTTTCTTGGCCTGTTTGGACTCGAGAGTTCTGAGGCGCAATCATTCCTTGCTTGAGGCTTTAGGCTCTTTCCCGTCGGGGGGCGATAACGGAAATCATCGTCAGGCCTCTGGACCCATTGCCTCTTCTCCTCCTTACGGACATTGCCAGCAATGTATGATCAGGTCACATCTTTTCTCTAACTTATGATGTGTCTTGTGATGATTTTCTATAGGTTGTCAACTTTGAGTTGAATTGATGCTGTGTTGGCTGATCAATTCCAAGTTCACATCTGAAAATCAGTACTAGTTCGATTTCCACTGAGTTCACCTGTGTGGTGTTGGGTATCAAACGTCTTGCATACCATTGACGTACCACACTGATGTGTGGTTTTTGTTTTTGCCTTGTCTACCCCGCTGGTACCTGGCCTTTTTAGCGGGTGCAAAGTGCTTGGTCGTGAGCACTCACATACTGAGGGGTTGAATGGATTGGTTTTCGTGCGGGTGCGTCAACGTCTTCCATTCTTCTAGCCTTTTACCTTCCTGTCTCCTTTCCATTTCCTTGATGTGATTGAGTACCTTGCGCGCGTCTCATACTCTATACCAATTTGAATATCTATGAGAATTCGGTGTGTATCGTTGAGCATTGGATGGTGGTGTGCCGGTACCGTGCCACATTGTTACCATCAACCAAGAAGTTATTTCAGAGCTTTTCTGATGGACTTCCAATAAATCTTTTTCCAACTATGGTTGTTGGGTTCTTGGCAAAATTCGCCTTTATACGCAACGATCTAGCTTGTGATCATGACCGTGTGGTTTAAATCCTTCAGAATTTTTTAATTCATAAATTCTGCTTCATCATGATCGAATGCGTATTCGTTTGATCAGACGGATTAAGGAGTAAAATCCTATAATCTTATAGGATGGAGTTGCATGCTCATTCTCGCTATAATTCTTTCTAAACCGTAATTCAGATGGTTGGGACCATTATGCTCATTCTATTCCGATGATGTATATTAGTCGTTCATCTGTAGATTGCCAGCGCGCTGTCGCATATTTCGCTTTCAAGCGGCGTACTCCATATTGAGTGCGGATCTGCCACTCTGGATATCGTTCTCAGAATCTCTTCAAGGGTGTCTGAGTCTTCTTTCTGTATCTTCCTCACGAATATTGGAAATTTCGGAGTTCTTGAGACCTTATAACAGTAACCTGTCGCCTTCGAAAAACATCATCCATGTGTGTTGAGGTGGTCTCTTATACCTTCTCTTACTGGTATCTTCGTTTACCAGTTTTCTGCATTTCATATTGGCTGTTTCTTGGAGTTTCCAAGGACATGTTTTCCCAGCCTCTTTTTAATATTTCTGCGCTATTTCTGCGGCCCAATTTCTTCATTTGTTTGGCCAATTCTTTTCTATATTATATCGTTTATTAAATCTTCTGAACTCTCGGCCATACAGGAATAGAATTTGTGACGCCACAGGTCGGCACGGGTACTTCCCTTTGATAGGTACCACTGCATCGGGTCCGATCTTCGTTCGGTCTACGACCGTCTTACTCTTTTCTTTCCGTTGCGGACAGCGTTTATCCGTTCTCTGATGTACCATTTTCAACAGATTGTATCGATCTTCTGGTTGAAGAAATCTTGTCCGCCATTGTCGGATAATTTGCCTTTTTATCCACCATTTAGTGCTATGGGATTTTTGTCACATTCTACCTTTCAACCCTGTGCTTTTTTCCTCTTAAAATTAACACATTTTATTTCCTGGAAAATCGAATATGAGTGGTGTCTGTTGCATAATTTATATCCACAGCCTAAAATTATATTACCATGAAAATTCACAGTGCTCCAAACTATGACATAATGGGAACTGACCAAGTTTATTAGCATTTCTAATGTAAGTGTTGTAACCCCGGCGTACTTGGTATCACACCCTGGGTTTGATACTTTCTCGGTAAGCTGAA
>JABUQX010041020.1:15000-17500 GCA_015478945.1 Trachelipus rathkii | reverse complement strand
CTTTTGCATTTAGAAACACAAAACAATAACATAAATTAGAAATATCACCCAAAAGCATAATACATGTTTATGGTCAAACTTATTTTACACTAGAAATAGGGAGTAAATGTTTTAAGTTCCATTTATGATGTAGGTGAAAACTGTGATTTACGGAGGGAAAACCTCTTGATTGGGTGTTATATTTTTAGCCCAGATTACCGTTAATATATGATTTTGTGAATAAAAAGTGTTATTTTCAGGGAAGAAAATAGCCCTAAACTTTGAGACCGAATTGGGAAGTCAATTAAATTAACGGGTTGAGAAAAAGACAGGAATTGTCTTGAAAAGTGTCCGATGAGGAGGACAACAAGGAAGGGAATCAGGATCAAAGGTAGTAGTTGATCGAAGGGGAAAAATTGTCAAGCGCATAAAGTGAGGAGAAGTGGAAAAAGTAACATAGACGTTACCGAGCCAAGTAGAAAATTGGACAACGCTGGAGAACCGCGAAAAGTATCCACGCTGTAAGCCGCACATTACCTACCCAGTACAGAATATCACGAAGCCAAAAAGAATTCTTGATAGCTATGCTTATTCAAGGCATAGGACTCCGACAGACTCTTGAGTTCCAATTTAAAGGCGCGGTTACCACTCTGATATACAGCAGGCAGTTAAGACGTGGGAAAAATGTGCCCCAGAAGCAGGCATCACGCAATTAATAGCAAATAAGACTGTTCAAGGTATGAAACCTAAGAGACCGACCATAAAAAAGTAGTAATACCATATGACTAACAGAAAAGGTCACAGTGCACATAAAGTACCGCAATATTCCGTCCCAGCTTCAAAGCAATTGACACACTGACGAAGAAAGTCCCAGATGTGAGCTTAATAGGAATGACCCGCACTAGATGGGAAATAATCCGAGAGCGTAGCGAAGAGGAATCAAAGCAATGATTCTAGGAACCCATCTTAGTTTCGAAGCAAAATTCCGAAACAGAAGTAGAAAGTCAGGAGACTTCGACTGTATGTTCAAGTTCGAAAGAAAATTCCGAAGCATGGCAGAAATCATATGAAGATTACTCAATCTGACTTCGAAGAAAAATTCCGAACCAAGGATCCCCGGCACGTATATGGGAGAACACTCCAAGCGTAGCAAGAGAACCTGAGTATGATTATAAAGAGCGATAACCTGATAGTCAGAATGAAATATGCTGAATATGACGAAAGAATCAAGAAAATGATTTCTGAAATTATCCGCTGATCATGGCGAAGAGTATCCAAAGGAATATACTGAGGCTGATCCACGGCCAACAGCACTTCAACAGTCTAAAAGCTATCAGAAACTAGCAAAACCCGTCCTTCAATATAGGGAAAAGCCGATTCAATGTGCAAAATGAGAAGCATGAGGTCATTAGTCGCCAAGAGAAGCTAAGGGAATTTCGCGGAAGAGGCTCACACAAATCCGTAAACCGTAGTAACCTGAATAAAGAAGTGGTTAAAGCCATAGTAATAGAGCTAAAAGACATATAAGTGCACCGGAGAGAACAAGGACAACCAAGCGCATTCAAAAATCGCAGGATAATATTGCGTCTCGTCAATTGGCAAAAAAAGGACGATTAATGCCGAAAACTTCAAAAGACGCAAAATCCTGCGCCCGCTACAGGTACAAGAAGAAGCTGGAAGATGCCGGCGTATCTCTTAGGAAGGTGAACTAGAGTCGAGTAAGTTCAGAAACAGTGTCGAAGTTATGTTGGCAGGCCATAGAAAAATCGAGATGAACACGAAGAACAAACTTAATCCAGTTAAACGACCTCAGACACAACTCAGAAATTGAACAAAAAAACTCATCAAAGCGGGGCTCACCAAATTTCCGAAAAGATAAGATAGTGAAATAAATATGCCGAACCCCCAAAGAGCGGATATTAATAGTATAGTGAGATTTCGAAGAACAAGAAATCGTATACCTACACACAGGTAATCCTATGAATAAAGAAGAACATAAAAAAAAATAGAAACCTGATAGGCCATGTAATTAATTAATCAGGACAGGTATGAGATTAACCAAGTACATGAGTATTGGATAAAATAAATATGGCAGGGATTTAAAAAGGCCAGAATTAGTAACAAATGTAAAAGACAGTCAAGCTATGTTACTAAGAGTGACAGGACCATGCCTAATTTAGATATACGACAAGCCATCATGGTTGATATAGCCATTCACCACATCGGAACTTAACTCTGTAAAAAGAGTTAGTGAGTGAGTCAAAGGGACTCAGGTGATAAAGAGGATGGAAGAAACCATAGGCAAGTCGTATAGAGATTCAGGAGTAAATGCAGTGAGACCAGCAAAGAACTCCTTGAAAGAGTAAGGTAATGTATAGAGACTCAGGAGCATATGCAGTCTATTAAGCGAAGATCTCCGAGGGAAAGTAAAGGAAGAAGATAACTTTATAAAGGATGAGTATAAGAAGGTAAAATGTATGAAACTTCAACTTCTGTGGATTCTAATAGATTACATTTAGAG
>JABUQX010041020.1:0-7500 GCA_015478945.1 Trachelipus rathkii | reverse complement strand
AGGAAACCTGAGATAATATCAAAACAGGTTAGTTCGAAGTTATTATGGCTTCCGAAAATATTAGAAGATTTTGTAAAGTTATGGATCAAGGTAATAGTTTCTCAAACGAAGAAAGAAGTGGATGTGGTATCCTATTGGAATCTCGGGATATAATAGATTTATTAGATATAGATTGCTTCACCAATCACGTTAAAATAAATGATAAGGAAGTATTCATAGGAGCATACTGGGAAACAGACGAAGAAGATGAAAGAAAAGATATCATAACACATATAAATAAATATGAAAATGGAGAATATTTTGGTTATGAAAGCGAAGCATTATTACAAAAGTACTTATGGTATGGCAACGAAAATAAATTGTGTAGTATTGTAGAGGAATTAGAAGAGAATGAAGAATGGGAAGAGATTGAATTAATAGGTCAAGTAATCATGAAAATTAACGAGAAAAAGATGCAAAGGTTAACTCCAATATACTCGTGTACGAAAACTTTGGCGAAGATTCTAACAGCATTGACAAAAAGTGGTAGATCGCGAGATAACTTGTATATGTTTAGATATGGTGATGAGTTAACTGGAAATTTGGCAGTCCTGATGGATTGGCCTTACCAAGATCTATTTATTTCTGAATGTCCACAGATACTTAAAAAAGATTAGTTTATCATGGAGGATATAATGGAGTAATGGAGTACATCGTGGGGAAGATAATGGTAGAAGAATACTATCCTATTGATTATAATATTTTACAAATATTTTGGGATAACATCAATCCAAAACATCAACAAGATCTAGGACGAAGAATCAGTCCATGTGTGTTGTTTAAATTATTAAACAAAATGCATTAATTCACACTATATTTTAACAAGTAGTTGTAAATTTGATATAAATTTTTAAAATCTTACCAACACTTGAAGACATGCTTATAGTGACATGCATTAGTATATAATGTTGATATAATGAATAGCTGAGAGATATCGAACTAGTATAAGAATCAGGTAGGTTATACGACTTTCACGGGTATATTTGTATGCTTTATTAAATAGGTGAGATATGTTGAGCTAACGGGTAACGGTACAATGGAATATTAATCAAGATTATTGTTCCCATACTAATTTAAAGTTTCATCACCTATTGTTGAGTGCGTGTGAAGTATGCGATAGGGCGTGATTTTATTCTCTATTATAGGTGATGATTGGTTAATTGAACACATATATTTATTTATTATTTATATGCAATTGGAATCAATCAAAGGAGTATATTACATCCTATATACTTAACATAGAGGAATATACCCATTTAACAATCTAACATAAGATGAATGTATTTAAGTATTATCTATCACTCTGCCAACTGTTATAATAAACAATTAACTTTAATGATTCGAGAATACGAAGGAAATCTGAAGCAATGTCACATCCACAAAGATAATAAATTCTCTTTTAATATCATATTATTATTTATATATTATTTATTAATTTAATTTTAATTTATAATTATTATATATTATTATTTATTATATAATTTATATTATATATATGTTTAAGAATTGATGAAATAATTATAATTAATTAAAAGTATTATTGATCACTCATATCTTATATACACAGTTAGATTCCAAAATAAAATCAATCGCGAACAATACCCTCCTAATATATTCCTTTCCCACACACGGGATTATTATATCAATGTCAATATATTAAATCCTCTTATATTTATTATTTCTTTTATTATTTATAGACTATGTATATATATATATTCAAATAATTTAGCCATAAATCCCATCAATAATATCCCCTATTATTCTTAATCCAGTACTCAATAATTATATATTATATAACGGAATCTATTATAGTAAAATTTTAAAACAAGGTATAATATAATATAAAAAAAATAGTGCTTGCTTGAGTTTTTAATTATTTTTAATTAAGAATGTTTATTACATTGAAACTCCTCTACTTAATTAATAATATTATAAATGATAATAATTGGGTAGATTTACTTTGACGTAATAGTTTAAGAACTCTAAAGTAAAGAAAAATAACTTTTTCCTAAATATTACAACTCCGAGTGAACTTATTTATTACGATGAGAGTTGATGCGTCCCATCTTATTCCCACTCCTTTTCCCCAAAAGTGAAGAGGCAGGAGTTTAAAATTCTTAATATAAGAATCATTTTTTCTTTTTGTAAATACGGGATGGGAACTCCATATGGTGTTTGAACCACCCAACTTAAAACTCCCACTCTCCTCACATACCAAATTTCACTAGATAACTCTCTACAAATTGGACATATAGTGCAAGATAAAAATAGCTAGAAAAAAAAATTTATATAATAAAGACGGTTTCAATAGAATTATCTACCTATAGAGTTTTGATTCACTCATTTGCATTTTAACAAATTTTAATTGAAATCTCAAAAGCCTCAACCACACAAAAATAGACCATACGAGAATATAACAATAATAAATTTCACACAAAGGATAAAAGAAGAGATCACAATATTAAACATATTCGTATTCCAAATTTAAATCATTGCTTATATAACAAATAGAATAAAAAACTCTGGTTCTGTATATTTGCATCGAGCAGAATATTACTCAGATACATTTAGGCTATTACTATTCAGAACCTTCCGTCTCCACATTACTGACATAATTTGGCCCCCCTCTCCCCTACTCACACACCACCATCACTCGCATAAATTTTCCTAAACTTCTAAAACGAGCATTTACCACAAGATTACGAACACATAATTAATAATTAAAACGCTTTAACTGATATTGGAATCGGTGTTCTAACCAAGAGAATACATTTTAATTCTATTAAGTTTTGAACTAATATACGAATATTGAATAACATAATATTCTTAAATTTAGATTTTGTATTTGATAAGTTTATACACTGTGATATATAATCTTCGCCCTCTTTAAAAATACTTATTTTGCATACCTCTTCTGCTAGAGTTCTCGAACAGATTTATATCAGAGTACTGGATATTCAATTTAAATGAAGCATTCATGAAAGGTTATAGTCCTATAAATTTATATAGAAGTTCTTACTGGATAATAATACTTGTAGTGTCCGTCCCCACCACAATCTATAAACATTATTCACCTTCAAATCTCTGAAACAAATTATAAATTATTATTGTACCTAACTTCTAGTAAGATTTGTGTTTTTTATATCTCCATATCTCGAAATACATTTTTTTTAGTGTTTATGTTTGTCTGACTTTCGGTTGGTTCTTTTTCGGTTTGTTTTTTGTCTCTCCTATTTGTCTATATTTTATTAACTTCTTTCCTCTCCCCAATCACTTACATTAATATAGACTTTAAGCTGGCATAATCAATGCTCAGCCTAAAAAAAAGTACTTTAGGTATCTTATATGGTGATATTGGACAGAAATTGTGAGTAATTAACTCACAAGTGGACATATTCTAGTGAGTTGATAGAAATAAGTGATTTTTGTCTACCAATCCAAACAACATAATATCTACTTAAGTACTTGAAAATAGAAAAACAATTACGTGAGCTTATATTTAAATATACATTTGTCTGTGCTCAATGCAGCCACAGAAAGAAGGAACTACGTACAACATTAACTTGAAAGACGGTCTCCCACCAGCGCACACTATTTCGCTCTCAATACCTTCACCTTTGTTGAGGTCTAAATCTTATGTTTGATTTTTGGTGTATTCCACATACCCTCTAAGAATACCCAAGCACTGCATTACTAACGAGATACTATTACTATTATGTATGCTGAATGGTTTTCCACGGCTTTGGGGACTCTCCAATTATTGTGAACAAAATATTGAGTATTATTGAAGGCGTTGAATAAATAATCTGATCCAACTTCAGTATTTTATGGAACTGAAACTTTCTCAGATAGTGGACTGGTGTTAATTTAATACGTAAAACCAGAATTTATCTAAAACAGGTAATGCTAGGTTTGCCATTGTACAAATGTAAAATTAATGTTATGATGGAAGGAATGAATAGAACTGGCTTAGAGTAATATTATCCTCTCACTGGTCTCCGCTTTCCGGGGCAATTTCGCGACACCCTATGGCACTCTCGGAAGTGCACAATTTTTAAAGGTTTTTAATTTTATTGAATACATGTGATCCTCTTTTCTCTCCTTCCAAACATCTTGTCAAAGAATTAATGTGGCCTTTCCCCCAATACTCACTTGTATCTCTAATACAATCTCGCTGACCTTGCCTTAGCGACTGAGTAGATTGTAGCAAACTTCAGATTCTCTCAAGAGAGACTGAAAATTATCGTGAGATCTACTCGAGGCTCAACGAATTTAGCACCTTTATGTATTTGGTGGTGCGAAGTACAACCTAAGGTTTTATGCTTATCTGGGTGTGCTGCGTCTCTCTATAAGGAGATGGGTGTGGCCATAGGTTGATGGTCTCACCTTTTGATGGTAGACATTAATGATATAAATAAATAGTATTATTTATATAGTAATATATATATATATATATATATTATAATATATATTTATATATAATTATTAATATTATTATAATTATATTATAGATTATATTAATAATATATAATATATATTATATATTATATTTATTATATTATAATATATATTTATATGAATAATATATATATAATATATATTTATTTCAAGCAGTATAGAAGTATTTTGGATATATATATATATTAATAATATTTTTTTTTGCAAATTGACTCAATGTACAGGACCCACCACGGCTTACAAAGAATTTCGGCCATACTGAGCTGAAAAATTAACATCATGGGTGGTATATATTTTTTAAAGTAATATAATTTTATTATAATTAAATTTTTATATAAATAAATATATATAATTATTTATTAATATTTATTTTATATTTATTAAAATTATAATATTGTGTGCTTGCGCGCGCGGGTGTATGTATGTGTGTGTGTGTGATCGTGTGCGTGTGTGATCTATCCTTTTCCATGACCCTTTAGTAGTTATGCTAAAGATTTGGTTAGTATGTTATAATAAAAATATCTCTCCCCTTTTAGGGAATGTTAGAAAGCTTGTATGCCCCTGAAATTTGTACCCCCTCATTAGAGGGAAGCGCCACTCTTGAAGTTTAAAAACAATCCTCTCTTTGTTAGGAAGCGTAAGAGACCTTCATATCCCCGTCAAGCTTGGTACCCCTATAGCTGGTGGTGTCACCTCGTCGCAAAAACGAGGTTACGTATTCCTGCAGCCCCTCCTTTAAATTTAAAAATATCCTCCCTTTTTATGGAGTCTTAGAGACCTTCGTATCCCCTCAAACTTGGTGCTCCTATAGCTGGTGGCGTCATCTCGTCGTAGACAGGTTACGTATCCCTGCATTACCCTTTAGGGGGATGCATCCCCTTTAAAGTTTTTGGACCCGTTTGAATTTTATGAATATATATATATATATATAGATATATATATATTATTATATATATATATAATATATATATATATATTAGTATATTATATATATATATATATATATGTGTGTGTTGTGTGTGTGTGTGTGTGTTGTGTGTGTGTGTGTGTGTGTGTGTGTGTGTGTTGTGTGTGTGTGTGTGTTGTGGTTGTGTGTGTGGTGTGTGTGGTGTGTGTGTGTGTGGTGTGTGTGGAGTGTGTGTCTGCGTATGTGTGTGTGTGTGGGGTGTGTGATGTGTGTGGTGTGTGTTGTGTGTGTGTGTGTGTGTGTGTGTGGTGTGTGTGCTGTGTGTGTGGTGTGTGTGTTGTGTGGTGTGTGTGTGTTGTGTTGTGTGTGTGTGTGTGTGTGTGTGTGTGTGTGTGTGTGTGTGCTGTTGTGTGTGTTGTGGGTGTGTGTGTGTGTGTGTGTGTGTGTGTGTGTGTGGTGTGGTGTTGTGGTGTGTGTGTGTGTGTGTGTGTGTGTGTGGTGTGTGTGTGTGTGTGTTTGTGTGTGTGTGTGTGTGTGTGGTTCGTGTGTCTCTCTTGTGTTCTGGTTAGTGTTTGTGTGCGTGTGTGTGTGTGTTGTGGTGTGTGTGTTGTGGTGTGTGTGTGTGTGGGTTTGTGTGTTTGTGTTGTGTTTGTGTGTTGTGTGTATTTTTGTTTGTGCGTCTGTGTGTGTGTATGATATGTTGTGTGTGTGTGTGTGTGTGTGATGTGTGTGTGTGTTGTGTTTGTGTGTGTGTGTAGTGTGCGTGTGTGTGTGTTGTCCCAGGGTTAGGGTTCGAGTTTTCATTCTCGAGTTCTGGTGATCGTATCCCTTTACAACTTGGTATACATATTCTAATTGCTGCTGGTTCCACCTCTACGAAGCCGATGTTTCACACCGCTGCACCTCTTGTAGCTATGGCTATGGTTATAGTTATGTGGCAAATAAGTAGCCGACATACTTCTGCTTCTGCGGAGTCGGGGAAGTAGTCGGATCCTGAGTAGTCTCATGATGCTGATCACTGAGGCGGAGCTGGAGCTGAAACTTGAAATAAGCATGTAATGATCCAAGTGGTGTATCTTTTTCTATGTTTACGAGCCCGTAGAACTTTATTTGGAGGGTTTCAATTTCTTACGTGGTGTTTGAGAGCCCCGGAAGGGGCTCCCAGAAGTAGAAAAAAGAAGAAATAAAGTACAGAGTGCATAACAGAGGAAGGAGGCAGCGTTAGAGAAGGCAATGACCGGAGCACCAGGCGCGAAATTGACGCGGAAGACCACACACACTCGATATGTACGCGCGAGCGAGTTGAATTGTAGTTGATATTATTCCGTTTCTACGATTTTAATAATTTGTATACTCTATTTTCTTTTCAAAGAGGCTTATTTATATTATTAATTTCTTTTCGTATAACTCGTTTTCTAAACTATGAACATTAACAGTAATATTTGAGTATATCATTTTCTTTTAATCTGAAACATTTATATTTTCTCATTTTCTTTTGTAAACTTAAAATATTATATTTTCTTTTGTTTAAAGTTTAGTTTTTTTTAATTAGAAATATCAATTAATCAATAAATCAAACTTTAATCAACAAGACACCCCACCCCTTCCCTGTCATCTGTGATCTATTGATCAAGTGACTGAAGTCATATTTAAACACAATTTGTATAAACAACGTGAAAATGTTTTTTTTGTTTAAACATTACATAAAATTATGAAAAACATTTTGTTTTTAGTAAATTATAGTAAAGATATCAATTAATCAATAAATCAATAGGTAAAACACTAATTAACCACACATTCCACTCTTTCCCTGTCATCTGTGATCTATTGATCAAGTGATTAAAGTCTCAAACAAATTTTGTGTAAACTTAACGAATAAATGTTTTTTTTGTATAAACATTAAAAAATTATTAAAAACATTTTATGTTTTTGCTATAATTTATTAAAAATATCAACTAATTAACAAATCAAAAGATGAAACTCTAATCAACCAATGATATATTGATCAAATGATTAAAGTCATATCTGAACCTTCATTTTGTATTATAAAGTCGCAGATGACATAAAAATAACTTCTTTGTAGCAAATAGGAAAAT
>JABUQX010041019.1:40000-43408 GCA_015478945.1 Trachelipus rathkii | reverse complement strand
ATTATATTATTATTTATTATTATTATTATTTTATTCTTATTATTAAGGGAACTCTCTATTCAAAACTGAAATAAATATTAATATTAAACTTGTTATTAAAAATATTCCATCTTTGAACTTTGTGTTGATATATATATATATATAATATATATATTATATATATATATATATATATATATTATATAATATATCTTATATATATATATATAATATATATATATATATATATATATTATATATATATATATATATATATATACTATCATTTAGCAAAACCCTGAAAAATTTCAAGAAACTGAGCATTCTGTATATTCTGTATAATATACACCTTTAGAGCCATACATATACCAATGTATACCTTTAAGGAATATAATTTATACAGTTATACAGCCGTATATCTGTACAGTACAGAATTACAGGTATAATTCTATATATTAGATTGTACGTACTTTGTTGTTGTGTAAAATGAATTAATAGATTGTACATCTGGCGTGATATACAGTATATTATATATATAATATATATATATATATATTATATATATATATATGATATATATATATATATATATGATATATAATATATATAGACTGGATTTGGGTGGGCTTCAATGTTTTAGTTTCCGCCCCTCGCTGAAAGGGCCCAGCAGTGAGTGGTGGGGATCTGTATATATATATCATATATATATATAATATATATAATATTATATATTTTTATATATATTATATATATATATATATAATATATATCATATATAATATATATATTATAATGCCAGAATAATTTTTTTTCATAAAAGTTCACCACTCACGGACTAGGGCAAACGCTCTATGTAATTACTACCTAGGATTCGAAATCTATTCTCTTCCCTTGCGACTCAGTCGCTTTACCGATCGCTCCACGGTCTCGCAATGTAAATATAATTCAAATGTAAAAGATGTTAATATATACTAGTGTATATTTCAGCATTCTAAGTATTAAAGAAGTGTGTATACCTTTAAAATTAAAGGAGTGTGTTTATTTGCCCTAAAAGCACAATCCATGATAAAAGGAACTTAGAATTACAGCCCCTTTACCTCAGTCAGTAACTCTTACCTGAAAGAAATTAAAAACGAAAAAAACAACAAAAAAAACACCAAGGGAAACACAATACGTAAACAAAAGCAAAATGCTCGCTATAAACACCAGCCAAAAAAAAAAATAAAAAAAAAAAAATTTGCTGAGAGAGAGGGAATGAGGGAAACCGAAGAGTTTTCAGGTAGAGAGAGAGAGAGAGAGAGAGAGAGAGAGAGAGAGAGAGAGAGAGAGAGAGAGAGAGAGAGAGAGAGAGAGAGAGAGATCTGCGTAAGAATTGCGGTGCATAAACTTTTTATGTTTACGTTCTCCGTATCGCAAGGTATACAAATGGTCGACGATGCGCATTTGCCGCTCAACTTGAATTACCTATAAAATATATTTCTTTGGTAATTTCTTCATTAATTGAATATTTTAAATTCGAAACAAGGCATATATTCATGACCATAAAGGTGTGTATAAAAGATTGCACACGCCTTTCCCGTAATATTAGCCTACGTTTCCTTATTGAATATATATATATGAATAAGAAAATATGTTGGGTTAAAAAAGACGTAGAGAAATGTCATTGAATTCTATTTTCACGCAGACTATCGGGGGACTGTTGCCAATCTTTGAGAGTGTTCTTCGCACTCGAAGGAAAGTCTTAACGACCTTTCTTCCATCTGCTTTTCAGTCGCCTTCGTCATTAAAAATCCAAAAGAAAACCTTAGGCGAAACCTTTCTGCGTCACCTCAACATCTTAAACTCCTTTATGATGATGCCGAGTTGAACACAACTTTTTTTATATATATATTTTTTTCACTCTTGTTCTTCTCCTCTTTCCGTTCTATTTTTTCCTTTTCCTCTACAGTAAATTTGTTTTCTTTCTTTCTTTCTTTTTTCCTTTTCCTCTACAGTAAATTCGTTTTCATTTTCTTTCTTTCTTTCTTTCTTTCTCTCTTTCTTTTTTTATATTTTTTATTATTCTGTTCTTTCTGTTATTTATTTTCTTTTTTTTTTTTTTTACATAATTCTTCTGATTTCTCTTTAGTTCTGGTTAATTTGTTAATACGTTATCTACCTTCTTTTTCTTTTCTTCCTGATTCTCTTTCTCTATTTTATCATTATCTTCATTCATTTTTTCTATTCTGATTCTATTTTTCTGTTACCACTTTTTTTTTAATTTTCCTTAAACTTTATGAGCTTTATCTTTTTTATTCCTCTCTCTCTCTCTCTCTCTCTCTCTCTCTCTCTCTCTCTCTCTCTCTCTCTCTCTCTCTCTCTCTCTCTCTCTCTCTCTCTCTCTCTCTCCTTAATACCTTCATTTATTTAATTTATTTTTTTGCCTCTTGATTTTCTTTCTCCATCTTATCACTATACCTCTTTACATATTCTTTTATTTTTTATAACTTTTTTCAAAATTATTTTTTTATTTTTTTATTTTTTCATTTATTTATTTATTTTTATTTGCTTGTTTTTTTTGTTTGTTGTTGTTGTTGTTGTTTTTTTTACTTTTCTTAAACTTCCTGCACAAGATCCATTTGTAGATTGCAATAATGTAACATGACACTGATGCACAAAGAGGGTCAATTTAAATCTTCAGAACTGAAATGGAAACACTTCAAAACTTTATCCAACGATTTGCGTTGGGCTTGATGGCCATTTTCTTTTTTTTATTTACAAAAAAACAAATTTAAAAATTAATAATATGAATAATTTTTTTGGGAAAAATATTTTAAAAAATTTATTATATTATTATTGTTTACTTTATTTTTTTGCTTTGGACTTGATAGCCTTTTTTTTTATTTATTTACAAAAAACCAATTTAAAAATTAATAATATAAATAATTTTTTTTGGAAAATATTTAAAAAAATTTATAATATTATTATTTTTTACTTTTTTTGCTTTGGGCTTGATAGCCATTTTTTTTATTTACAAAAAAAAAAGAAAATTAAAAATTAATAATTTAAATAATTTTTTTGGCAAAATATTTTAAAAATTTATAATATTATTATTGCTTATTTTTTTACCAAAGAAATTTAAAAAAGTTAATAATTTGAATATTTATTTACCAAAACAATCTTAAAAATTAAAATATTATTATTTGCTTATTTACCAACACAATTTTATAAATTAATAATATTTTTGTTTTTCTTTTTTTTTTTTTCAATAAAATAATTTACAAAATTAATAATATTTTTTTTTTGGCTACAGATAAAAATTTAGATATTTTAATTTTTTTATAAAAATATAAATAAAATAAAGTTAGGGTTTTGGAATTGGTTTTAAAAGATGATTTTTTTCATTTTTATTTCTTTTTTCTGTTTTTTTTTTTTTTTTTTTCTTTGTAC
>JABUQX010041019.1:27500-35000 GCA_015478945.1 Trachelipus rathkii | reverse complement strand
AAAACAAAGCTGAGGAATGAATGCTGGTTGGTTGTTTCTATTTTAACACTCAAATGCAAGCAGGACTATATAATGGAAAATTTAATGACGTAGAACGAATCTTTACAAATATAATATAATTTAATAATAATATAATAATAATATAATAATAATAATAATAATAATAACATAATAATAATAATAATAATAATAATAATAATATAATAATAATTAATTAATATAATATAATAATATAATAATAATAATAATAATATAATATAATAATATAATAAATAACATAATAAAAATTATATACTAATAATTATAATAATAGAAATAATACATAATAATAATATAATAATAATAAAATAATATAATAATAATAATAATAATAATATAATAATAATATAATAATAATATTAATATAATAATAATAATGAATAATAATCAATAATCATAATAATTAATAATATATATATAATATTAATAATAATAATAATTAAATAATATGAATAATAATAATAATAATAATAATATAATAACAATAATAATAACATAATAATACAAGTAACATAGCATAAACAATTAAACCAATAACAATAATAATAATAATATATAATAATATAATAATAATCATAATAATAATAATAATAATAATAATAATAATAGATAATATAATAATATAATAATAATAATAATTATTATAATTAAATATATAATATATAATATAATAATAATAATAATAATATAATAATATAATAATAATATAATAATAATAAATATAATAATAATAATAATAATATAATAATAATAATAATAATAATAATAAATAATAATAATAATAATAATAATAAAAATAATAATATAATATAATAATAATATAATAATAATAATAATAATAATATAATAATTTATAATTATCTAATAATTATAAAGAATATATAATAATATAAAACTAATGGTTTTGAAAGCCTGTACCACAATATGCAAATAAATAACTTTATTGAACTATTATTATTGTTAAGAGATGGGTTGATAGTCTTGATGAAGAGGGACTCCAAGATCCTCCCGTCCGTTTCTGATCGAAATGATTTGAGTATGGAAAAGTTATTTGAAGAGATTGGGTGGTCCTGTGACATGGCATGCTCTCTTATGGCCGAATATTCGGGATTGGATAAGGGTCGACCTGTGCGAAAAGAGAGACCTCTGTGCTTAGGTATCCTAATCGTTAATTGTAGGATGGTTTCACCTACGTAGCAGGCGTTGCAGTCTGCACACAAATATTTATATACAACACAGGATTTAAGCAAGGCAGGGAGCATCTCCTTGGAGCTGAAGTACGAGCCTATACTATGAGCATTAACACAAACAAATCTGAAGTCGCATTGGGGAAAAGATGGTGTTAAAACTTCTCTAAGTAACCTGACCAGGTCTATAGAGCGGGATCCAAGGTATGGTAGCTTTAAGTAGATTTTTTCTTTTGGTACATCGTACGATGGGATTTTTGGACGGAATAAGTTAGTCAGGTAAGAGCCCAATGTCTTATCGAAAATAGTATGAGGAAACAGATTTTTGTAAAGAAAGTTCTTAAAAAGTCCATTTCTTTATGAAAAGATAGCCAATTGGAGCAAATTTTGTATGCTCTATCTATTCTACAGTTATAACACCATCTTTTCCCCAAAGGGGATAGAGCTGCAATAGCTAGTTCCAATAGTATAGGCTCGTACTTCAGCTCCAAGGAGATGCTCCCTGCCTTGCTTAAATCCTATGTTGTATATAAATATTTGTGTGCAGACTGCAACGCCTGCTACGTAGGTGAAACCATCCTACAATTAACGATTAGGATATCTAAGCACAGAGGTCTCTCTTTTCGCACAGGTCGACCCTTATCCAATCCCGAATATTCGGCCATAAGAGAGCATGCCATGTCACAGGACCACCCAATCTCTTCAAATAACTTTTCCATACTTCAAAATCATTTCGATCAGGGGAAACGGACGGAGAGGATCTGGAGTCCACTCTTCATCAAGCTTATCAACCCATCTCTCTTAACAATAATAATGTTCAAATAAAGTTATTTATTGATGACATTTGTTGGCTACAGCTTCAAAACCTTTAGTTTTTATATTATTAGTATTTTTTTAATCTTATATTCTTATATTATTATTTTTATTTTTATTATTATTAGTATTTTATTATTATTATTATTATTACTATTATTATTATTTATTATTATTATATTATTCATTATTATTATTGTTATTTTATTGCTATTTTATTATTATATTATTATTATTATTATTATTAATTGCCTTTAATACCCCCAGTATTATTAATTACCTTAAGTGTTGTTTATTGTTATTACTTATTTTGTTATTATATTATTATATTATTATTATTATATTATTATGTATTATTATTATTTTATTCATTATATTATTATTATTATTTATTATTATATTATATATTATATTATTTTTTGTAACAATTTCGTTCTATCATTTAAATTTTTCATTACGATAGTCCTTTTCATTTATGTTAAATTAAAAATTCCATAGTCTCATGTCTATTGCCATATATTATCTTCTATACTTTGATTACTTAATGGTTTTAAGCAAGTAGTTTTTATTTTCTCGATATATTAGTTAAGGTGTATGCTCTCAAAAACATTTTTTATAATTATCACGTAATGTTCTTTATTTCTCAGTTCTTTATTAAATTTATTTCAGTTTTTATTTATTATTATTATTTATGTTTTTATAGTTTTTTATAATACTAACTGATTGATATATTGGATATTAGTATCTCTTTATATTCCGTAACGTTATTCTGATTAAGAATTAAATAATATTAAAATATACATGTGGAAAAATTTATATGTTTGTCTGTAATTAGGGGTCTGTCCAATCTCAACTATTTTACTACTTTTTATTAAAGGTATATGCTTACTCTTAATATTAATTAATATAATATATCTATATATATATAATTATATATTATTAATATTATAATATATTATATTATATATATTTATATATATTGTATTATATTATATAATTAAATTAATTATAATATAATATATTTTCTATATAATATGAAATATTATATTATATATAGTATTAATTTATATAGGATATATTTATATATATTAACTTATTACATATAAAAGAAATTTATGGATAAATAGCTATTTAGCTATGAATATAACGCAGTAATTATATGTTATATGTATTTATATATTATAAATATTTTATATAAATAATTATATAATAATTATTATATTTATAATATTTAATATAGATTATTCACTAACCTACACTTCTCCCAGGGTTAGGACTTTATCGTGCCTGTCAAGTTAGAACCGTCATCTTCACCTTCTGATTGGCCTCAAGCTCGATAATTACGTCTAGAAAACTCTTTTCTTCGGCGACAAATGGTTTCGTTTGATAAGATCCTTGTAGTTATACACTCAGGTAGGGTTTCCCCCTCCCTTTTAATGGAACTAGCATCTTCTTTTACGATTATATTTATCTCAGACATAATCGTATTTCTCCCAGACTTCTCCACGAAGATCGTGTTATTTCTTAGGTCGCAAAGGTTTACGTGCTAGCTGTAATGCTTTTTTCAGGCATAAATAAGTTATTAAAATTGTACCTTGCTTGGCAGGCCTCTAGTCGCCCTTTAGAACTGTGCGAAGACAGTTCGGTTCTATGTCCCGACTGACGTTACAAATATTCCTTCTTTTTTTTATAGTGGTCTATGTTTAATTTTTATACTTTTTACGTTCTTATGTGGACGAAGCTTTTATTATTAAGGGTATTTGAAAAAGGTATTAAAATTTTAATCATACCTAGATATATAGGAATAGCTATGGATCTCCAATTATTATTATTTTGGTCTCGTGTTAGCCTAATTCTTGCCCATTTATTCACCCCTCCTAAAATTGAGATTCAAAGAAATTCGAAATATTATCAGGGCAATATTTGACCCTTGTATAACATACAAATATTATGTTAGCTTAATTTTTTTGTCCTAATTCTCATACTTTTGTTTTTTTTCCGAAATAGGTGCGGCGTTTGTAGTCATCTTTTCAGAAATTTTCAATTTTTAAAACCATTTTGTTTGTTTGACTGTCTCTCGTCGATACTCCTCTGTAACTTTCTCTCTCTTCGAAATGAGGTTTCAACTTTTTAGTAATTATGCGTATTATTTATGGGTTCATTTACTACAATAGCACATTAGAATTTTTTAGATTTTTGTGCCAGATTTTAGTGTTTCTCAACTAGTGTTTCTGTGTTGATCTATATTTCTCTTAAAACCCACTTATTTTTTAGATGTTGAATATCGTAAATATTCGTTGGTTTCTCTCGATTGAATCTTATTTATATTTAACTCTGGTCATGGGCGGAAACGTGAGGATAGACATTATTTGCAGGTGCGAATGTATCGGGGAGTAAGGCTCTATAATCTATTTTGTTTACTTATTGATAGATTTTCTTTTTATTGTTATTATAGCATTTTAGAGTTTATTGTAATTTATTATCTTGGAATAACAAATTTTCTCAAGAAAAAAAAATTTTGGATTGTTTTTTTTAAATATTTCTTTTAATGTAATATAAAATTTAATATATATTCAAAGTAAAAAAGGTGTATATAACTCTCGCTCGACTGTATACAAGTCTCATTGAAATTTATTGTATATGATGGAAATCGGAGATAAGTAGTAAAAATTAAAAAGTATTACAATATGTTCTTTGACTTTTTCATCTCGAACGATTAATTATTTGTGAAATTAAGGTGAAATTTGTGTGTAATTCCTTTTTTTGTTACGTAGACGCGTAGCAAGTCATTTTTACTCTCAGATTTGTAGATGTGACGTATCGCGTTATTGCGATGCTATTGCATCAAGGACCTTTGCCGGTTGCACTGTCTTAACGCTTAATGGTTGTGTCTTAGTTTGTATAAGCTTCAGTAAATTATTCTATGAAACATAATTATTATTATATTATTATTTTATACAACTATAAGTGATAAATAATTAAATTTACTTGTTGTTACATACTGTTTTACATAATTTCTCTTTATTAGTGTAGTTAATATAAAATAAAATTTCTACTCACTATGTTAACAACAGTACGCATTATACGCTCAATACATCTCAACTTGTTGGTGAATTTTGTCAATAATATGCATAGTTAATGCTTTATTCTATTTGTCTGGCAGTTATTTTTAGTATTAATTAGTATTATTATAATTTATATATATTATATATTAATATTATATTTATTATATTATAATTATATTTATTTATATTTATTATGTAATATGTTAATAGTAGTATTTAGTTATGATTATTATATTAGTATATAAGAACGTATTATATTATATTAATAATGATTTAATTATTATGATATTTATTTAGGTTCATATTAAGGTAGTTTATGTATATTTTAGTGTTAATTTTATAGTAACTATATTATGTATATATTTAATAGTATGTGAGTTGATTATAGAGAGGGAAGTTGAGATGTGTAATGAGGGATAGGAGTGAATATGGGAGGGTATGTAGAGTGTTTTATTTATATGGTATTATTATGTATTATTATTATTAGGTATATTAAAAGTATAGTAAATATAAAGTATAAGTATGATAATATATTAGTATGATAGTAAGTGTAGATATAGAGTGGAGATAAGTATAATTAATTGTAGGTTAGTGTTAATTTATATATGATATTAATGGAGTATATATTATATATAGATAGTAGAGTTGATGGTAATAGAGGTACTATGAGTATGTAGGTGATTTAGTGGGGTGTTGTATGAGGGTATAAGTAGCAGATGGGATAGGTATTATATTATAGTAGGTGTATTATAAACTAGTTATCGGTATATATAAGAGATTTTTATTCTAAGATATCAGTAATGTATAAGATGTCTTCACATTTACTTAATAAAAAAAGAGCAGACAGTTATGTTATTTTAAAAGGAAAATTCGAGTGTCGGGTTCACCTTATTCCATTAACAAAACATTTTAAGCTGTATAGATTATGTTATACAAGAGTACGTTCCGTATTTAAACTATGATATTTAACCAATTACTTTTTCAATCTCTAAGTGATAAAAAGTGTTAACCTAACATTTTTATGAGAGTCAGACGTAGGGAGATTAAGCGTAAGGTTTAGTTCTTGATTCAGAGAATTTGTAATAATACACAATCTTTCTCTATGGTTTAAACTTGATTGACCGTGCTATATTCTTAATTTGTCTATGTTATTGAACTTTATATTTTGTTTCTTACACCTTAAGAATACTAATTTCTCCATAGAAATAAAGAATGTGTTATAACGGTTGACTTATCCTTTTAGCTGAACTTTAGCAGTTATTACGTTATTCTGTGACTCTCATTTAAGTTTTGGAAAAAAATTATTTGAAAAACAATGTTGAGGAGTCTTTGCATATCTTTTGTAATTTCTTGAATTGGTTCATATTTATTTTATCTTTACATTATCCACTATAAAATAGTTTTTAATATGTCCTCTCTCTCTCCACATCCGTCCCTTGAAATAACAAATGACTCGTAGTTATCAGCTATCGGACTAACTACCCACTCACCCTCCAGGTAATATCTAATTATTCGTTCAATTATATTAGCTATCTCAAGTTCAGTCTAATAAAATAAGATGCATGCTGTACAATATACATTTTATTCTACGATATTCAATAAATTATACATCAAATTCTGTATGCTAATTTACAAATATTATACCACAGTATTGTAATATATATATTTAGTAATAGATTATATATAATATATATATATATATTATTTTAAGATTATAATACTCAATTATATATATATAAAGATACTATGTATTATATATATAAGGTAATATATAACATATGGTATAATTGTGCTATATAGTAGGATAATATAATAATATAGGTATACTAAGTTTAGTTATAGTAGACGGTTGTTGCTATAGTATGACATAATAATTTATACGATATATAAGTATACTCAGTGGTACGTACGTTCGTATATAGTGTACTTAGAATATATGACAGGGGAAAAAAGTATATGGCTAATATAGTAGTAGAAGGGTAGTGAAGATATATGAGGTATATATAATAGTAAGTATATATATAGTACTGAAGTATAGTAGGTGTGATGCGGAAATCGGGTATAAATACGGTATGGTAGTGATATTAGTTAAATTAAGGTATTGTTATACACTGTGATATATTATATATATATATATATATATAGTTTTACTCATTAGTTAATAGTATATTTTAATACGTAGTGGTGGGTGTGACTGTTATGAATATTTATATTGTATAGTAATAGGTAGGTGAGTGGAATAACTACGTAATAGAGATACGTTATTAGTTAGTATATATAGTAATAGCTATTATATAGTATAGATGAGTTATATATGTATATTATATATATATATATAAATATTATATATTATAATAATATAATTTATTATTATATATAATATTATAATATATATA
>JABUQX010041019.1:0-5000 GCA_015478945.1 Trachelipus rathkii | reverse complement strand
GAAAACCCATTACCATCTATCTGGATCCATAATTTCCTATCAAATATGAAGAAAGTATCTTCAGTGGCTAGTTTTAGAAATCGAGAAAATTGTTCTCGATTTAAGCCAGGAATATATATACGAGTAAATATATATATATATATGATCACTAACAATTTTACATGTTTCTGAAACAGGAATATTTGAGAAAATGGATTCAACGTCAAAGCGTGTTAAATAGCTATGATTGAATTGCAGGTTCTGAAATTAGGAAGAGATTTCAAAGGAATCTTTGAATGTGCATTGGTTATGAGTTAGTTCTTAATGGAATCATTAAATATTTTGCTAATTTGTAATTGGGAATGTTGATATAGATATAAGTTACATATATATATATACATATTATTATATTATTATTATATGTAACTCTTTATTCATAGTGGTTACATGGACATATTAAGTTACATAGCTGGCTGGCTGGCTGGTATGATATATACAGCTAGCTACATGTTGTTGGTTGCTGCTGTTGCTGAAGTTGGTTATTGGCTGGGCTGGCTGGCTACTAGCTGCTGGTTACAGCTGGCTGGCTGGCTACATAAGGCTACTACTCATACACATATTAAGGTTGTTGCTGGTTATGCTAAGGTTATTATTATTACATACATGGCTATTGGCTATTATTATTGGTTGTTATTTCTTATAGTTCTAAGCATATATTGATAAATGTAATTAATTTACGTTACAATATTGCTGTATGGTTAGCTGGCGCTGGCTGCTATTATTACATATATAGACACTAAACATATATACATATTATTATTACATATTTTGTTATGCTATATATATATATAATATTATTATTATTATTATATTATTATATATATATATATTATTATTATTATTATTGATATTATTAATAAAATATATTATTATATTATATAAATATTATTATTATTATTGGTTATTATTATTATTATATATTGGATATACATATTATTATATTATTATTAGGCTGTTATATATTATTGGTTATTATTAGCATGTTATCGTATTATTATGTTATATATATTTATTATTATTATTATATATATTATATATATTATATTATTATTACATATTATTATTACATATTAAGTATTATTACATATTATTATTAGCATACATATTATTATTGTTATACATGTATATATATTACATATAAACATATATATATATATATATATATACATATATTACATACAGTGGAAGAAATATATACATACATATACATACATATTTCCATTTTATATATATATACATATACATATATATTATTACATATTATGTTGGCTATGAGTTGATAAAAGTTGAAAGCCCATAAAGCCGGCTCATTAATACATATTATTAATACATATTACAAACTAATACATATTAACACAGCATATGAGCTAGTTATATTATTGTATTATTATTACATACATTACTGGCTCATTGGTTACAAACATGGCTATATATATATATATATATATATATATATATATATATATATATATATATATATATATATATATATATATATATACAAATACTAAAAGAGTACAAAGTACTTCAGCTAATTAAAAAGCACAAAATGCTGCGGAATGTTTCTCATTTTTATCCATAATATCACGAAACTCGTGCCATAAGAAACGCAAATCGAGGAAACTACATCTTATACTTTAATTTATTATTATTATTATTATTATTATTATTATTATTATTATTATTATTATTATTATTATTATTATTATTATTATTATTATTATTATTATTATTATTATTATTATTATTATTATTATTGAGGTGATTGCCTGTTATTTGTCTTATTATAATGTTTGTGCTATATTTGTTCATTTTCCAGGTTAAAAATTATTTGAGACGTTTTGAGTCAATCACGTGAAAAATAAGTATTGATTCGATTGTTCTAAGGCAAAGGTTACTCACTTCTAATATTATTGTTATTAATCATTATAACATTAGTTTTGTTGATAGCAACACTCCCACACAGTCAATAATAATAATAATATGATAATATTATTATTAATATTATATATATATACTATTAATATTAATAATAATAATAATAATAATAATAATAATAATAATAATAATAATAATAATAATATTAATATTTTTGATACACACACACACACACACACACACACACACATTAATAATAATAATAATAATAATAATAATAATACACACACACACACACACACACACACACAATAATATTATTAATATTATTAATAATAATAATAATAATAATAATAATAATAATAATAAAAATAATAATAATAATAATAATAATAATAATAATAATAATAATAATAATAATAATAATAATAATAATAATAATAATAATAAAAACCGGACACGTTATTCTAAGTTTCAGAATTAAAAAGATTAAGACTTTAGAAAGATAATATACGGTAGAGTCGCAGATCATCCTGGGAAAATTAAAACCAGGTGGAAATATTATTCCAGGCTTAAAGTTATATATATCATATATTAGTTGTTGGTTGGTTATATATTATTATATTATATATATATATATATTATATTGTTATATATATATTATTAGTTATTAATTACTCCTTTATTAAGGTTATATATATATTGGGGTTACATCTATTATTACTTCATATATATATATTGTTGCAAGTTGAATATTAGCTATTATTGGATATATTACATACATAGTTATTGGCGTTAAGCATATATATATATAATAAGTGCTATATATATATATTGGCTATTGCTAATATTATTATTGCTACATACACTAAATTATATACATAGTTATATATTATATATATATACATATAATATTATTATATTATGATATACATTGTTATTATTATTATTAAGGCTATTATTATTATTGGCTGGCTATTATTGGCTGATTACAAGTCCATATATGCTGAAGCAAAGGGGATACATGGGTTACTGGCTATGCTGTTATTGTTATTATTATTATATATACATATATTATTATACATATTACATACATACATATCCATATACATATATAGTTAAAGAAGAAGGGTTGTTATTATTGTTATTACTACTGATATATATTATTATACATTACATATATATATATACAAATATTACATACTATTATTTTTATATTAAGGTTATTATTATATTATTATTATTATTATATTATTATTATTATTATATATATATTAAAACTAGTATTATTGCTATATATATTATTGTTATTAGTATTGGTTAAGGTTATTATTACATACTGCTGTTGGCTGGCTATTGCTGGTTACACATACATATACAAGTTATTACAGCATATGAAGAATGCTATTACATACATATTACATATTATACATATATTATATACATGCTGGCTATACATACATTCAAACTGAAGCCGTTAACGCCAAGCCATGTCGGTGGGGGAATGAACAGTGAGGCCCGAAGTAAATCTAAACGACAATAAATATGCTACATAGCAGACATATAAAAAGTCTTCTGTGGGCGTAAGTCCGCATGCTTGATCCGCCCGACTTGCGAATTATAATTTAAAAAACTGTGAAAAGTAGAAAGTTTAAATATAATAAAATGGTAAGAAGAAAAAGTAATTACAGTAGGTATGTTATGTTAAGATTTTTTTTGAAAAAAGGTGTGGTGATCAATAATTTGTTAAGTGTATGATCTAAAGAGTATTCACCTTGTAGTTTGTTATAGTTGGGGATATTTTTTATGCAAAGGGATTCACTAATTCAGGCTGATAGGGGTCATATGATAGGGGTCAAGTGTCATTGATGTTAATTTTGTGATCTGTGTAAAGTGAGGGCAGAATTTTGTGAGTCATTTATGAGGTCTTGTTTGTGTTGGTATTTACGTCTAATGAAATCATTAGTTTTGCCAATGTAGCAAGAGGTGCAGTTATGGAACCCTCTATCAACAAAACACTACCTTTCCTTGACACCCTTCTCTCTTGGCATAATAGCCCGACCTTCTTATATCGTATTTACCGTAAACCTACTTTCAATCCCTCTTATACTCATTGGTATTCCTCACACACAACCAACACAAAAATTAGTATTCTTACTTTCCTTTTTCTTAGAGCCTTACGCATATGTTTCCCATCTTTCATACAAACTGACCTTACTTATATCTTCACTACCATCAGCAAACTTTCTTACCCCAAACACATTTTATCCCGTTCCCTTAAAAAAGCTAAAAATAAACTATACAACCTAACCATCGATTTACCACTAAAATCCTTCTCTTATCTACCCATCCCACATGTACCTCACACCTCTATCATAAGGTCTTTCCCTGAATCTTTAAGACTTACCTCTTCTAACACATCTTCTCTCAAACGCATTTTTAAACCTCCCACACACACATTCCAAAACATCTCCCAATGTATTTACAAAATCCCCTGTTCTAACTGCACCTCTTGCTACATTGGCGAAACTAATGATTTCACTAGACGTAAATACCAACGCAAACAAGACCTCATAAATGACTCACAAAATTCTGCCCTCACTTTACACAGATCACAATTCAATCACAAAATTAAAATCAATGACATGACCCCTATCATACAAGTACTTGACCCCCTACAACGCAAATTAATTGAATTCATTTGCATAAAAAATCTCCCCAACTATAACAAACTACAAGATCCCACACTTAACAAATTATTGATCACCACACCTTTTTTTAAAAAAATCTTAACAAAACATACCTAATTACTTATTCTTTTTACCATTTTACTATATTTAAACTTTCTACTTTTCACAGTTTTTTAAATTAAATTTTTAGTCTCTTCCATTCACCGCGTTGGACAGAGGATCCAGCACGGATCGAAAGCTTACGCCCTTCACAATACAGAAGACTTTTTTTATGTAATATATATGTAATATTTGTTGTGTTTAAGGTTACTTTATTCTTATTATTCTATATATATATATATATATATATATATATATATATATATATATATATATATATATATATATATATAT
>JABUQX010041018.1:52500-58932 GCA_015478945.1 Trachelipus rathkii | reverse complement strand
GGTGCATAACATACACCGGAACAGAAAAGTAGCGGAAGATCATAACGCAAGTCGAAAGGAAAGCCCAGCCTTATCATCCCCTTTATACTATAAAGTGGGAACTCGTCGCAGTTAGAAAAATCCACCATAGGGTTTCACTGGACCCTCAGTGTGGCATCTCGTCAATGTAGGGTTCATCCCCTGTGCAAGACCCACAACTATACCCCCTCACAAAACAACGCCATTCACTCCTATTATGTACCTTTCTTCTCGCCTCTGCCAAACTCACAATCATCTCCTTTAGGCATTACTTTACTGATTCAATACACTTTTTCTTCGGTCTTCCAGCCGGTCTATTCCCAGCATACTCACCACTATACATCAGCTTAACCAACCGACTATCATCCATCCTTTCCACATGACCAAACCATCTCAATGTACTCTCGTTTATTTTCTCATTTGCTTCTTTCTTCACATCACACAACTCCCTAATGCGTCCATTCCTCATTTTATCAATTCTTCTCACACCTAACACGCCCCTAAGATTGTCCCTCTGAACACATTGTACTTTAGATCTATACCTCTTATTCCAGACAATAGTCTCACTAATACATATTAACACAGGTAACAACATACCCTCATGTAAGACCCTAGCGCACTAAAGACTTAGTCCCTTTAAATCCACCAACGATTTAATTGCACCAGCCACCTTCCTGCCATTCACAACTTTCCTACTACACTCTGCATGATCCATTAACTTTTCATCCAACATTTATCTTAAATATTTATTAAACTCAGACACCTTTTCCAGCTGCTCACCATCTAACAACACTTCACACTGAGGACTATCCTCACTCACAACCATAACCTTACTCTTATCTACGTTTACTTTCAAACCCCTCCTTTTACACACCCTACCAAATTTTTCTACCAATCCTCTCAAAGTCTCTTCAGATTCGCCACACAAAACTAAATCATTCGCATATAATAGATAGGGACCCTCCACTCTCTTCCGTTCTCCATCATTCTAACAACATCCCCTGCCACTCCCACCTCTAATCCATATACAAATTGAAAAACCAAGGAGACATAACACATCCTTGCCTCACTCTGCTATTAATATTAAACCAATCACTTTCGACTCTATTTATTCTTACACACGCTTCACATACTTTTGATTCCATTCAGAAGGTTACCACCAACATAATATATGACTAACACCTGCAATAGAGCTTCCCTATTAATCCTATCGTACGCCTGTTGCAAACCCATAAAACCTAAATACAATTTATTCTTCTCCTCCCTCTTTCCCAATCATTTGTTTCAATGTAAAGATTGGATCCACACATCCTCTAAACGCACCTTGTTCTTCACCAATCAGTCCTTCAATCACTCAACGCACCTTTTCGACCAAAATACCAGCATATATCTTCCCTACAACACCTAATAAACTAATTACCAAATAATAACTACAGTTATATCCCCACCTCCCTGTATATAAGGGGTACTATTATTGCTCGCTCCAATCCCTCGAACTATACCCTCCATAACGCTTTGTTACACAACTTCCAAATCCAATTAATCACCATCTCTCATATATACTTTTGCTGGAGTGACGACAAAATTTTATTCTTTCATTCCTCATATTTTTAAAATCAACTTAATTAAAACTCTTTTTGGACAAGGGGATACAAAATTTCGTCATCTTGTGTTAATTTTACAAAAGAACCTTGTTTTCCTGAAAACATTATTTCTAAGAATGGGTTCCCAGATTTATAATTGAACTCACTTTTCGAAGATTACTTTCAGCAAAATTTGAAGACAAATTTCAGGCTAAATTAACAGCTCCTAAGGATATTTGTATATGAGGTTGCCTTTTTTCTGGGGAAAATCAGTTACGAAATTCGACGTAAAATTGATGTGTGGAAAAACAACTGTTACACAGTTTAAATTATGATTCTATATTTTCGAGTGCAAAACAAAATTGGGAAATATTCTAAATTTAAGATAAACTCCCCTTACCTTTATGCTCATCAGTAACATATCATTACAAGTGAGGTGAATGCGATTCCATTTACCAAGGAAAACCAATACGAAAGCCTTCCATACTATTGCGAGCATTAAAGGTATTTTCATTTAGAACTTTTAGACCATTTACAAGATCCCCCTTAATTCATCTATAAATGCTAATCTCTTCAGGAAAAACGACCATATACAGGATAGAATTTGGAAAATTGTCCCAAACTGAGGAACCCCGATCTTCAGTTGTTAGAATCTTGGTATATTTTGGCATCTCAAAACGACCTTAAATGAAATCTAAGTTTGAACAGTCTTTAATACTGAAGTGAGGTTTTTTGTGTAAATCATGAACTCTTAACCACATATTATTGAAATCATTAACCAATCTAAATCGTTCATCTATGGCATTTTGAATCTTATTTCGGGTAGCGCCTTTTACAATATTTTGTAAAAATTTATCAATACGAGTAATTTCTTGGCCAATATCCACTACAATCTGAAAGAATTTCTCGGCTAATAAATTAATTTAAAATGTTCAAATTCTTTTTGGTTATACCAAAATTTACCTAAGTTTTTTTTTTTTTATACTCGCTATTATATATTATATATATAATATATAGATATATATATATATATATATATTATATATATATATATATATATATATTATATAGTTATATATATATATATATAATATATAATTATATATATATTATATAATATACGATATACAATGTCATACTCAATATTCGTAAATGGTATTTTATTTAGAATACATATATAAGAAATAATAATAATCTGAGAGTGACGGGTGCTGTATGAAAAAAAATTATCTATGAAAAAAATATAAGTTCTTAGAAACCATGTAAAATGCAAAAATACAAGAGGACAAGTACAATTACACTGGTTTTAGAAGCTGCAACCTGCTAAAGTACTCGAAAAATGTCCTAAAGTCAAGTACAAGTTACAAGTACAAAGAACTTGATACTTGAACCAAGTCTGTATATATATATAATTAATATATATATTAATATATATATATATATATATATATATATATAGGTATTATATATATATTTATTATATAATATATAAATATAGTAGATATATAGTATAATATATATATATATATAAATATATTATATATATATTTATATATATATATATATATATATATAATATATATCATATATATATATATATATATATATATATATATATATATATATATATATATATATATATAGTATATATATTATATATATTATAATATATATTATATATATATTATATATATATATATATAATATATATATATATTTATATTGCCGGATATTTTTGGTTGAAAGGTACGTCGATTTGGGACTAAGGAATTGAAGAAGAGCAAGGTGCATTTTAGAAGTGGCAAAGGATAATCTAATAAAATTTTTACATTAAAAACAAATGATAGAGAAAATGAGGAGAGAAGAAGAATAAATTTTTAATTAGGTTGTAGGAACGTGCAACAGGCGTATAACAGGAGTCAATATGAACTCTGTGGCAGCGCTGGTGAAATATGGTGTCCGGTGGGCAGTTCTGATGGAATCAAAACTATGCATGACGATTAGTGTAGCGTGTGTAAGAATAAATGACGTCGAAAGTGATTGGTTTGAATATTAATAGCAGACGTTGAGGCAGGGAAGTGTTATGTCTCCTTTGGTTATTTAATTTATATATGGATGGGGTTATGAAACAGTTGGTCGGAGTCGGAGTCGGAGTCGGAAGTCGCAGAGCGGGGAGTCGGTATTTTTGAAGAGGGTGGAGTCGGAGTCGGAGTCGGTAATTTTGAAGAGGGTGGATAGTCGGAGTCGGAGTCGGATCGGTAATTTTCAAAAGGCGGAGTCGGAGGCGGTACTTTCAAGAAGAGTTGAGCGGAAAATTTTCTAAACTGACAATTAAAATTGTGACTCTGCTGAATGACTTCAATCACTTCATGCAAGTTTTATTGACTCGAATTCCACATCACAAAATGCAATGGCAAACTTCGAAGTTTTTTAACCTGCACCTGATGTTTCAATTTGGATTATTTTTAATTAAATTTCAACCTTCAACCTTGGATTACATCTATATTTAAGGAATAAAAAGAAAAAAGGGGGGACTGTTTTCCAAATGTTAACCAAAGAGGGAAATTTTTTCCCTTTTTCATGACCCAAAAATTGGGGGATTTTATATTTACTGGCTGTTGTTATATTGATTCCAATCTACAGGGTAAACTTACTGAAGAACAACAACAAAGCTAAATCTACACTTTGCAATGTGGCCATTTGTATTAAAGGGTTAAAGGGTTGAAGGAAGTTCAAGAAGAAAAGAATACATTTTCAAAACATATTGTAAGTGATGAAACACAACTATCTCCGTTACTACCTTTTCAAGTCATTCTTCAGAAGTTCAGAGATTTGTATGAAAAAGCTTCTAGATATGAAGAGCTTAGTCGCGAAAGCGTCGATTGGTCAAGAAAAAGGTCAAGGGTCCTTCCTAATCCTTGTACACAAATATTCCATAACTTTAAATAAATTTTTTTGTTGCACTGAAAGAAGTTGAAAAAAAATTGATGTAACTTCGAAGAGTATCAATACATTGTAAAGGAAATTCAATTTCTGTTACTGCTCTACTTCCAACCGCAAGTTAGCTTGGAACTGCTTTTTCTGCTCTTCTCATTATAAAATCAGACCAAAGAGGAAAAATGAGGGAGAACCTGGCAGATGCTATTCTATTTTTAAGAACTAATCATCAATGAGTAGATGATTTTAGATGTAAGTTCATGTAACTAAATAATGTATAGTTTATATATATATATATATATATATATAATATATATACTAATATAATATAAATATATCATATATATACATATATATATAATATAATTAATATATATAAATAATATATATAATATAAATTAACAAATATAGATATATATATATATATAATAATAATATATATATATATATATATTATATATATATATATATATATAGTATATATAATAATAATGTAGACCCCTTCCCTAAATTATTTGTTATCAAAATTTTTTGATGGCTTAAGTCTTCTTAGTATATTTTGAATAATAAATAAAAATAATAGTTAATCAACAAGGAATGAAGAGTAGTATGTTTTATTAATAGAAATGAGGGAAACATATTTGTGGTTCGTGAAGATTTCTTAGTTGAAGTGGCTGTTGTTCCATATATATATATATATATTATATAATATATATATATTATATATATATTATATATATATATATATATATATATATATTTATGAATATATATATATATATATATTATATTATATATATATATATATATATATATATATTATATATTATATATATTCGTTTCTTCTTCCGTCGCCCAGGAAGGATCTTCATCTTGTCAGCCGCGCAAGCATCTTTTTCCAGACGTCCCTCTCCTGCCCTATTCCTCTTCTCTTCAGCGCTCTCATATTTGGTAGCTGGACAATCTTTCGCAGATAGTCCTTTCACGATTCCGCCCATTCTCTTCTTCGGTCTTTCCCTTGGTCTTCTTGCCCTCTGGTGTCATTCCATCTCTTTCGGCATTCTCTCCTGCTCCATCCTCTCCAGAAGTCCCCACCATCTCAATCTCCCACATCCATCTTCAGTATCATCTTCTTCACCCTATATTTATCTTCTCTAATAACTTCATTTCCTATTCTGTCTCTCTTACTCTTCCAATCATAGTTCTTAAATCCTCATCTCCGCCGCTTATATCTTCTCTCCTCTCTTCTCGTTGTGGTCCATGTTTCCGCTCCGTACAGCAGTGTGGGAGTCAGTATGCTGTTTAAAATCACTTTTTTAACCTCTATTCCGATGTTTCTATCTTTCATCATGGGGTATACCGCTTTCATAACTTAATCCATACTTTTCCATTCTTCGCGTAATCTCTTCTCCACTTCCTCCCCTTCTGTTAAAACACCCTCCGAGGTAATTGCAGGTATTTACCGCCTTCACCTCCTCCTCTCTCACCATCATTCTCATCCCCTCCTCATTTCCTCCGGTTACTGTTAATATCTCTGTCTTCGGTATGTTCATCTTCATCCTTGCTTCCTCCAACTCCTCCGCAAATAACTCTCAACACCTCTCGAATCGCCTCCTTTCTCTCTCGCTTCAACATGCCAGATCGTCCGCATATGCCATTATTGTCCCTTTCAAATTCTCCCAGTCATAGGGAACCATGATACAAGTCTATTAAATATTTACCACGGACAGTTTTTCTAGGGGACACAATTAGAAATGTAGGAAGACGTGTAACCATGATTCATTCTGTAATAGTGTTTAAATTTTTTTGAATGGTTTCCCGCAGGAGTTTTGTTGAGTGTGACTCACTTGCAACATAAAAAAGGATTGGATAGGTATATGGATTGGTTGTTTCA
>JABUQX010041018.1:35000-47500 GCA_015478945.1 Trachelipus rathkii | reverse complement strand
CTTATTCAATTTAAATTTTCGCTCTTTCTTTTATGATTTATGAATATGGGTGAAGAATCAAAATTGAAGTCAAAATTCGGACAAAGTAAAATTAGTTCTCTTATATCTAAAAAATTATCCCTACATTATATTTCAGTTATAATCTTTTTTATATCAACAGAATAATTAATTTATCGAAGGTTTTTTTCAATTTTGATTCTATCACCAAAAAATCATAAAAGATAGATGTGAGATCTTTTATATTGAAATAAGTAATGAATAAGAGAAGAAGAGAACGAGGACGCATCCTATATATTGCTCTGTAACCTTTTTACACTAGTATTTTATTAGTAATTTTAAAATTGTAATTTTTTTTAGGAATAGGTATGTAGTTCTGAAGAGGGGACGAGCTATTTAGGTCCCGAAACGTCATACATCGTGAAGTTTCACTGAACTACATTTTTAATTGGTTTTAATTAATTGTTTTATTAGATATATATTTACTTGGTCCATCGGTATATATATATATATATAATATATATATATTATATATATATATATATATATATATATATATATATATATATAATATATATATATTATATATATATATATATATATTATATATATATATATATATATATATATATATGATGACTACAATGATATATTAATTAAAATAATTCTTATCCCTTTTCTAAACGAAATCTTAATTTAATAAGATTAAATTTTTTCCATGTAACAAACCTTCTTAATTATTTATTGAAATAGATATTTTAAATCAGTTATTTATGATGAAATTTTGTACTCTATAAGAATTTTTTATCACACAATAAAAAAAAGTTTACCTGTTGGTACTCCAGCTGATGTAAATCCTCCTAAATCTGAGGTATCTGCAGGAGAACCTGTCTAAATATTAAAGCAATTACTGAGTATTATTGAAGAACAACTTATCGGTAACAAAATTATATACAAAATAAAATGATAATTACTTCGGTTGTTCCTAGAAGATATGTTAGTGAGACAATTTCTTTCATCATGCAAGTGGCTTCGTCTGTCCCAGTAAAGTCAATTCCATATGGAGTGAAAGTTCCCCCGTCAGATTCCATCACTAATTGGAAGTTTTCTTTTTCTTCTCCATGAGCAGTGAAATAGGCCTAAAATATCAGAATGTCAGACGCTTTTGATAATTGAACGAACGAATTGGAGAGACAGAATAAAAAGGTATAGAACAACATCCAGTACGGCATCAATTCAAAGGAAGTTTGAGTCCAAAGAGTTTAGAAGAGAAATATTTATTATGATATTAATGGGCAACATTCAGGTGGGTAATAAAGATTAAATAAAATTGATGAGAGTGAATGAGTTGATTGGATGAAAAGCCTTGCACTTACCTTTTCAATAAAAATAGTATAGGTTGAATTACTATAAATGTGTGATGCGTACTCCAAATTAGATTGAACAACACCCCTGAGATGGGGGAAAGATGTCCCAGAGGTGTTTCATAAGTTTGTTATTGATTGAGAAACAATGATAATCCGTCAATAAAAGATCTCGAAAAAAAGGAAATGCTAAGAATATTATGAACAGAGAAAAGTTTTAGCTGATTTCTTTAGAAGAGGATATTTTTGTTTTGAAAGCTTGCTTTCCAGCAGACAAATTAAGAAACCGAGTCTTTTCAAGACATAGAGGCACTAGCTATTCTAAATGGATCTCATTACAAAATTCTTTCACTCCTTATTTGCGAATTCAGCATCATTTTTTTATCTTAAAAGAGCTATATCTTCTTATTTTTCTTTCAGATAAAATATTTCAAGTGCCAAAGCATCATTGTTTTACCATCCCTCTATCACAAAAGGTCAATATTTTTTTCTTGCTACTATTCTCATTTATTTATCTTTCAAAATTTTTTGCAAATTCTTTCTCTCCTTAAAAGAAACATTTCATTAATCAAAGCATTTTTTTCTTAAAAGAAAACTCAAAATACTATCTTAATATATGGAACACGCTCCCCTCCCTTATATTCATGAGAAGATAATTTCATTTCTCTTCCAACCATATCCATTTTCCTCATCATTCACAACAAAAGAAAATTTTAAAGTATTTTAAATTTCATATTTTCCATTTTACAACTACACTTAATTACTTGAAGTAAAATTAACTTCATGAAAAACTAAATGAAAATTATTTACATTTTAAAGGAAAGCTATTAAAATATTTAATTACAAAATCAGAAACTCGAAATACTGGAACTGAGGGTAATAATAAATTAAGGAGGTATTGGGATGAAAGTTAGTCTTTCATTGCTGCCTCTTCAAAAAGATAATTCCATCGGTGTCTGGAGTTTAATTTTTCTATCCTCAATTTCTTACTATTGCCTAAACTACAACAAATGAGAGAGTATGAAAAAATTAAAAGCATCGCAGATTGATTGCAGTAACGAATGAGGATGACAAAGATGAAAATTTTGTAGTGCTATAAAAAGAGGAGAGAAGTAGCGTAAAAAATACTTTAGGTTCGGAAAAAAAAATTTGATATTTGGACTAGTAAAAAGGTTTCAGTAGAGGATATAAATGTTTCTTCCTTAAAAAAATATGAAAGGTAATAAAGAATTTTGTTTCAGAACTTTTAAATTTGTTCTACATTTTTACCTTTGAGTGAAAGCCATATCATTTATAATAAGAAATGCTAGACGCCTAAATCATATACAATTTAAATGACATTCATACAACGAGGGAATAAGGTTTTGAGTTGAAATGTAAATAATTTGAGAAGGCATAGAGAGATAGATAGTTTTGCATTTGTCCTGTTCTGGTTATGCTTTTAATCTTAAAATTTTATAGGTAGTCAAGTCAATTCAATTTTGAACAATGACTTAATAAACATCATGATATATATAGCATTTATAATAATGTTACTTTAGCTAGCAATGATGACGAATTGTTTACAAACAAGAAAGTTTAATAATGAATTTGTAATACAAAATATTTTAGTAACGCTTCCAACTTTTTAGGAGTTAAAATTTCTTGAAATTTATAATAGAATGATATTTTTATGAAGTATAAATACATATAGTTCGAAGCCTAGCTTATATTGTTTTGCACCACAGACTTTAAAATTGGCTATAGCGATTGGCCCTACCTAAAAGATTTTTTTCCATAGTCAACTGGTTCCATTTTCAGTTTATGTCGAATTATTGCAAATTTAACAATGAAATAAAATCTGTGCCAAGTTGTACCTGGGTCTATATCACAGTCAAATAATTTATAAGATTTTATCATTTGAGGTATTCAATCTTTGACTGCTTGGTATTGAAAATATTTGCATAAAAATTCATCCAATGAAAGATTTTCTGCTATGGTTGGCTAAAGGCTCCATCAATCAGTGAGAGCCATTGAGACAAATTATTTTATCCGATACTTGAGCAGGCACTTGTGTGAAGCCAAGGGTTAAAAAACCAAGAGTTCCAGTTAAAATTCACTGTACTCTTATTCAATGGGGTGGTTCTATTAAGAATACTCTTTCTCTAGGAAGTAGGAAATTGTAGGAAAACTGTAGGAAATATGTTTACACATGGTATATATGCGCTGACTCCGTCAATTTTTTAGATGTTTTTTTTATATGTTTTATAAAAGGGGTACATTTCCATTATTAGAATATTATAGCAATCGGAACATAATATAATAATCAATCCTGTACAGCAAAACAATTGATGTATTTATGAACACCTATTTGAAAGCAGCTTCAAAAATTTTGTCTGGCATTAGACAAACTTGAATCAAGTCTTGATTAACATCGAGGCAAGCACAAGCGATATTTTAGTTCGTAAGGTTGGTGCATATTTATTTGTTCATATTAAAAATTATAAAGAGGTGGTTGAACACCCACCACCTTCAGTGGGCCTATTTAATTAATAATTTGAGTAATGGGGTAGAATACGGTTCTTTAATAAGTACCCAAATTAAATTTTAAAGAGTATAAGTAACTGTGATCAATATTGAAATTTAAATTTTAATACATAAAATTGAGAAATAAAGGTTGCTAAATAAAATAAAGCTATTTAGTATTCTTAATAGAAGATTCTGTTTGTTCTTGCAACTGCTGTTGCAAGAACACACTCTCTCTCTCTCTCTCTCTCTCTCTCTCTCTCTCTCTCTCTCTCTCTCTCTCTCTCTCTCTCTCTCTCTCTCTCTCTCTCTCTCTCTCTCTGTCTCTCTCTCTCTCTCTCTCTCTCTCTCTCTCTCTCTCTCTCTCTCTCTCTCTCTCTCTCTCTATATATATATATATATATATATATATATAAATAATAATAATAATAATATATATATATATATATATATATATATATATATATATATATATATATATATATATATATAAATATAAATATAAATATAAATATAAATATAAATATATATATATATATATATATATATATATATATATATATATATATATATATATATATATATATATATATATATATATATATATATATATATATATATATATATATATATATATATATATATATATATATATATATATATATATATATATATATATATATATATATATATATATATATATATATATATATATATATATATATATATATATAACTATATATATATATATATATATATATATATATATATATATATATATATATATATATATTCTTTAATTTTTTTCTGATAAAAAGTGTTTTCAAATGAAACATAAAGCTAATACATCCTAATTGTATATTTATGTATTAAATATATATTATGAAATTATTAATTACCGACTTAAAAAATGGAACAAATCAAAATACGATACAAAAATCAAAAGCAAATAACTCTTCATCATTTTTTTCCCTTTGAGTGACAAAATTGATATGAAGATATTAAGAGTAAATAAACATTTTTGGGAATTAGTTACTAAGTTATATTTGAGAGCGAGCAATACTTCAGATATTTTGAATAATCTATATTACAATTTATCATACATATTTAACATTTATATTTTCTTATTTTGAACTTGCTCTTTAATTAACAAGATCAACCTGTTAATAGCAAGGTTGAAATTTTCTTTACCCAGATATATATATATATATATATATATATATATATATATATATATATATATATATATATATATATATATATATATATATATATATATATATATATATATATATATATATATATATATATATAGAGAGAGAGTACACACATACTCGAACGATGAAATTACCTCCCATTTTTAATGGTGCGCCTTTCTCTTTTGCGTTCATATTCTTCACACACTCATCCTCCAGGCAACATATTACTAACCACCATTTATCCACATATCATATACACATGATTAAAGTACACACCCCACTTCTAGATAACACCTTACAGACATCCCTACTACTCATATCCCTGTGTGCGGGGAGAAAGAATTTCCCACATCGTATGTCCTGCGTGTCGTAGAAGTCGACTAAGGGACGGTGGTAGTTGGGTTGGCTGCCTACTACCATCTATTTCTTGCCAGGAATGCTAATGCAGGCCTCGGAGAAGGTCGTGATCGCCGTAAACGACCTTCTAACTTTCGGCGAAATTGTTTGAATCGTATGGGTACATGGATTGTCAGATAAATGTTGAGGAGAAGAGAGAGGTGATGGATAATATTTAGAAAGGGCAAATTTGATTTGCTCGCTGTGACTGAAACAAAGATGAAAGGAGAAAGGTGAAATTAAGTGGTGTGATGTGAAAAATATGTGCGTGCTGGTGTGGAAGAGAATGAGAGGAAGAGAGAAGGAGTTGCAATTTCGATGAGTGACCTGTGGTATGAAAGCTATGGTAGACTTTGATTGTGTGAGTCCTAGAATTCTAATGGTTAAATTTAAGTTTGAAAAGGTCAAGGTATGTGTGGTGTGACGTATGGTCCATCTGAGGGAAACGTTGAAGAGAGTACGATTTTTTGGGATAATCTGAATGATGTTCTGGATGGGGTGAGTAGGAGCTTCAGATTGATAGTTTTTGGGGGACCTGAATGGTTGGATAGGTGATCAAAAAAGGGATGGTATAACAGGTGGTTTTGGGGTGACATGGCGGGAGAAAATGAGAATGGTAGGAAGGTGATTGATTTCTGTGAAGAGAGGTATGTGTGTAAGTAATACTTTCTTTAAACACAAGAGTATCCATAAGTATACTAAGAGTTGGTGTAGGTAGAGATGGTATCGAAGTGAAAAGTATGATTGATTAGTGTTGGTGAAGAAGGAGATGTTGAAGTATGTGTTGGATGTTAAATCAGTGAGGGGTTTAGGAATGGGATTATCGGATCATTATGTTGTTCTATGTAAAATTAAGTTAGTGGGGGCTTGGATGGAGAGGAAGGTGATACGAAAGGAAGTAGGTAAAATTAAGAGTGAGAAGTTAAGTGAGCAAGATAATAAGGATAAGTATGTAAAAGCGCTCGCTAGTAAAACGGTTGAATGTGAACAAGTTGATAATGAACAAATCTAGGGCAAATGAAGGAAGCTATTGTTAGTAGTGCAAAGGAAGTGTGTGTGGATGTGCTAAAGTAGGAAGTAAAGGAATGTTAACAGCGAATGGTGGAATGAAAGAGGTGATGAAAGCGGTTAAAAGGTAAAAAGAAGCGTGGTTGAGAATGTACTAAAGCAAATGATGAAAATTTAAAGAAAGAAGGTTGGAATTATATAAGGAGGAAAAAAGAAAAGGTGCATACGTAGGAGAAAACAAGAGATAAATGAACAGTTTGGAAGGAGGATGAATGAGGACATACAAGGAAATAGGAAGCTCTTCTGGAAGGAAGCGCGAAAGGTTAAGAATGAATAAGGGGAATCTGCTTAGAATAATGAATAGGGATGGTGCTTTCGTAACTGATGAAATGGATGTGAGGGGAGTGTGGAAAGAACACTTCGAAAATCTGCACAATATTAACAGTAATGATGAGGTGTTAGTGAATGTGTGCGGTTTTTGATGGTGCAAGAAGGAATAGGTATTTTGGGGATGAGGTTATTAGTAAGGAGGAAGTAATGGGTAGGGTGAGAAAGTTGAAGAATGGTAAATCTGCAGGTATAGATGAAATTACTAGTGAAATGATCAAGAGCGGAGGCGAGATGGTGATTGATTGGATTTGGAAGTTGTGTAATAAAGCGTTTATGGAGGGTATAGTTCAAGGGATTGGAGGAGAGCGGTAATAGTACCCTTGTATAAGGGTAAGGGAGAAAAGGGGAACTGTAGAAATTATAGGGGAATAAGTTTATTGAGTGTTGTAGGGAAGGTATATGCTGGTATTTTGGTCGAAAGAGTGCGTCGAGTGACTGAGGGACTGATTGGTGAAGAACAAGGTGCGTTTAGGAGTGGTAGAGGATGTGTGGATCAAATCTTTACATTGAAACAAATGATTGAGAAAATGAGGGAGAAGAAGAATAAATTGTATTTAGGTTTTATGGATTTGCAACAGGCGTATGAATAGAGTTAATAGGGAAGCGTTATGGCAGGTGTTAGTGATATATGAATTGTTGAGTGGTAGGCTGCGTATGGAGTCGAAAGTGTTATATGACCATAGTGAAGCGTGTGTAAGAATAAATGGTGTCAATGGTGATTGGTTTAGGATTAATAGCGGAGTAAGACAGGGTTGTGTTATGTCTCCTTGGTTATTCAATTTGTATATGGATGGGGTTATGAAAGAATTTGAGGTGGGGATGGCAGGAAATGGTGTTAGAATGGTGGAGAATGGAGATGAGTGGAGGGTGCCCTACCTATTATATGCGGATGATTTGGTTCTGTGTGGCGAATCTGAGAGAGTTTGAGAGGATTGGTAGAGATTTGGCAGGGTTTGTGAAGGAGGGGCTTGAAAGTAAACGTGGATAAGCAGTAAGGTTATGGTTGTGGTGAGGACACTCCTCAGTGTGAAGTTATGTTAGATGGTGAGCAGCTAGAACAAGTGTCTGAGTTTAAATATTTAGGGTATATGTTGGATGAGAAGGGAACGGACGATGCAGAGTGTAGTAGGAAAGTTGTGAATGGCAGGAAGGTGGCTGGTGCAATTAAATCGTTGGTGAATGCAAAGGGACTAAGTCTTGAGTGTGTTAGGGTCTTACATGAGGGTATGTTGTTACCTGTGTTATTGTATGGTAGTGAGACTATGGTCTGGAATAAGAAGTATAGATCTAAAGTTCAATGTGTTCAGATGGACAATCTTAGGGGTGTGCTAGGTGTGAGAAGAATTGATAAAGAGAGGAATGAACGTATTAGAGAGTGGTGTGGTGTGAAGAAAGGGGTAAATGAGAGAATAAATGAAAGTATGTTGAGATGGTTTGGTCATGTGGAAAGGATGAATGATAGTAGGTTGGTTAAGCGGATGTATAGTGGTGAGTGTGTTGGGAACCGACCGGCTGGAAGACCGAAGAGAAAGTGGATTGAGTCGGTGAACGAATGTCTGAAGGAGAGAAATGTGAGTTTGGCAGAGGCGAGAATAAAGGTGCATGATAGGAGAGAATGGCGGGGTTTTGTATGGGGGCATGGTTGTGGCCCACCTGGGCCAGGGGATGAACCCTTACATTGACGATTTACCATAGTGAGGGTCCGTCGCGGTCCCATGATGCTCTAGGGTGGATTTTCTGTCTGTGACGAGCTCTCACTAATTAATGGTACAGAGGGGGCGGTAAGGCTGGGCTTTCTTTTCGACGTTTGTCATGTTCTCCTACTGCTTTTCTTTTCCGATGCTTGTACAGCACCTTACCCCCAATCTTGGGGCAAAGAGGAAGGTGAAGGAAGGAAGGAAGGATATATATATATATATATATATATATATATATATATATATATATATATATATATATATATATATATATATATATATATATATATATATATATATATATATATATATATATATATATATATATATATATATATATATATATATAGGTCAGAAGCCTACCAAATTTCACTCTAATTGGGGTGAAATTGGAAACCATTGCCAAATTAAAGGCCGACATGCCCTGATACTTAGTGTTTGATAGTGTATAAATAAAAAAGTTGGAAAAATAGATAATGGGAGTGTGTCCCGGTCTTTACCCGAAGAGTACTTGCAAGATCGTGCATAACGGTTAAGTTTTGGTTCAGAGAGAATTGGACTAAGAAAGTATGAGACTGTGTAGAAAAATAACTAGCACGAGATTTCAAAAAAGGAGGTGTACTACTGGAGAGTTCTGAAGAGCAATGTCCATTGTAATAACGACAATATAAGGAGAGTGATGCAACAGTTTGACGACTAGAATAGTTGGAGAGAGTTAGAGGGAGTAGGAGAGCTGACAAGTCGAAAAGCCATATCACTGAGAGCAATATATGTGGAACCACCTCGGATATGTTACGCATTCTCCGTAGAAGGGCGAACAACACTCGAAAACAGAGCAAGCAATTGGTTTGGAGAGAAGTTCCGAGGACGCCTCAGAACACCTTAATTTAAAATATGGTCTAAGTTTTATATCTTTGCATTATTTATTGCTATGTTTTACAACCTAAATCATAAATTATGTCCATAAACTTTATTATATATGATTGTCATTGTAATGTACAATATGATATTTTTTATGGGAATATAATGTTTTTATAATATTATTTGGGAAATTATATAGATACATTTGGGTTTTGCTCATATGATATATTGGAAGATAATTTTCGCTCCAAAAAGTGACATTAATTTTTTTTTGTGGATGTTCCACAGATATGATAAGCAACAAGAATCTTGTACATATAATTTTGATCTTAAAATTATTTCAACGTTGTACAATGCAACAAACGTTTTGGATATATTAAGATGCAATTTTTAATAAATATTCTAAAATCCAATGAGTAAAGTGGTTTATTTTAAACTTTCATTATTGGTACCCAGTCTCGAAAAACCTGAAGGCTCAAAAACCTAGCCTGAAAGGAGGAGTAAGAAGCGACTTCAACAACAAATCAACTAGATAAGTAGCTGTGTCTTTATAGGTTTTTCGATGTAATTACGAAATATAACAAGAATGTTTAAACTGCCATGTAGTGAAGAAAAAGAAGAAAGATAGCTAAATCGATTCAACCCCAACACTTTATATATATATACATATAATATATATATATATATATATATATATATATATATATATATATATATATATATATATATATATATATATATATATATATAATATATATATATATAGTTATTAGTTAGTTAGTTAGTTAGTTAGTTGATTAGTTAGTTTAGTTAGTTGGTTGGTCAGCTAGTTAGTTAATATATAGTTAGTTAGTTCGTTAGTTAGTTACTTGATTGGTTATTGGATTAGTTAGTTAGTTAGTTAGTTGGTTAGTTGGTTAGTTGGTTAGTTGGTTAGTTAGTTAGTTAGTTAGTTAGTTAGTTAGTTTAAGTAGTTAGTTAGTTAGTTAGTTGGTTAGTTAGTTAGTTAGTTAGTTAGTTAGTTAGTTAGTTAGTTAGTTAGTTAGTTAGTTAGTTAGTTAGTTAGTTAGTTAGTTTGGTTGTTTGGTTGTTTAGTTAGTTAGTTTGTTAGCTAGTTAGTTAATTAATGATTTAGTTCCTGCTTTATTTATAGAGAGATGGTTAGTTAGTTAGTTAGTTAGTTAGTTAGTTAGTTAGTTAGTTAGTTAGTTAGTTAGTTAGTTAGTTAGTTAGTTAGTTAGTTAGTTAGTTAGTTAGTTGGTTAGTTGGTTAGTTGGTTAGTTAGTTAGTTAGTTAGTTGGTTAGTTAGTTAGTTAGTTAGTTAGTTAGTTAGTTAGTTAGTTAGTTAGTTAGTTAGTTAGTTAGTTAGTTAGTTAGTTAGTTAGTTAGTTAGTTAGTTAGTTGGTTAGTTGGTTAGTTGGTTAGTTGGTTAGTAAGTTAGTTGGTTAGTTGGTTAGTTAGTTGGTTGGTTTGTTAGCTAGTTCATCAGTTTGTTGGTTAGTTTGGTAGCTTACTGGTTAATTAGTTAGTTAGTTATTTGGTTACGGTTAGTTTAGTTAGTTTTAGTTGGTTAAAGTTGAAGTTGGTTGGTTAGTTGGTTAGTTGGTTGGTTAGTTGAAGTTAGTTAGTTAGTTACGGATTCTAGTTAGTTAATTTGGTTAGTTTGTTAGTTAGTTAGTTGGTTAGTTAGTTAGTTAGTTAGTTGGTTAAAACAGAATAATTATTGTTTGAAACAGTATGTATTGGTGAATTAGTTGAATTGGTGAATTGAATTGGTGAATTGAATTGAATTGAATTGAATTGAATTGAATTGAATTGAATTAATTGTTTTGAATTCCATTCAATTGAATTGAATTAGTTGAATTGAATTTAATTCAATTGAATTGAATTATTTCATTGTATTGAATTGAATTGAATCAAATTAATTGAATTGAATTTATTGAATAAATTATCAATTTTTTTTTAATTGAAATCAAAAGAATTAATAGAATTGAATTGAATTATTTGAATTGAATTGAATTGAATTGAATTAGTTAGTTAGTTAGTTAGTTAGTTGAATTAGTTAGTTGAATTAGTTAATTAGTTAATTGAATTGAATTAGTTGGGTGGGTTAGTTACTAATTCAATTGAATTGGTGATTGAATTGAATTGAATTGGTGAATTGAATTGAATTGAATTGAATTGGTGAATTGAATTAGTTAGTTGTTGAATTAATTGAATTGAATTAATTGAATTAGTTAGTTAATTGGTGTTGAATTGAATTGAATTGAATTGAATTGAATTGAATTGAATCTAATTAATTGAATTATAATTAATTGAATTGATTGAATTAATTAATTGAATTGAATTAATTGATGAATTAATTAATCAAAACGAACATTGTGAAGTCATCCAATATTAATTGAATTGAATTAAATTGAATTAATTAATTAATTAATTGAATTGAATTAATTGAATAAATTGAATTGAATTGAATTGAATTGAATTGAATTGAGTTGAATTGGGGAATCGGAATTGAATTGAATTAATTAGTTAGTTGAGTTAGTTAGTGAGTTAGTTAGTTAGTTGCAGTTAGTTAGTTAGTTAGTTAGTTAGTTGGTTAGTTAGTTAGTTTTAGTTAGTTGGTTAGTTAGTTAGTTAGTTAGTTGGATTAGTTAGTTAGTTAGTTAGTTAGTTAGTTAGTTAGTTAGTTAGTTAGTTAGTTAGTTAGTTAGTTAGTTAGTTAGTTAGTTAGTTAGTTAGTTAGTTAGTTAGTTAGTTAGTTGGGTTGGTTAGTTAGTTGGTTAGTTAGTTAGTTAGTGGGGAAAGGTTACTATTTTATGTTTTCCCGACCAGTGGGCCCATACAAAGTGGAAAGGTGCACAGTTATCAGGGTGATAGTAACCCCAGCCTCAGTCTGGACCAAGTCAAGATATTCCAGCCATCAGTGGGCATGGCTAGGCTCTGGACTCACAGACCTACTGTGCGTGAGGCGAATAGGAATGTAGGAGTCTGTATGTGTATTAAAGGTTGTACCGTTGTATGTGTTGGCTATGGATGAGTGAGGTGAGGGTATTGAGATTAGTGTATTAATACACTATGCC
>JABUQX010041018.1:25000-30000 GCA_015478945.1 Trachelipus rathkii | reverse complement strand
CCTTCCATTTTAGCAAAATCTATTTTAAATAAGACAATTAAAGCAAAGAAGCTTCAGTGGAATTTACACACTCGTTGAAGGGCTTAAGAAATCAGTAGAAAAAAAGACTTTCTAAGTTTCTATGTGATAAATCTTTGTGTGTAGCTACTAGCTACTTTCTTAGATCTGCGATTGAAGCTAATTTTTTCAGATGAATCAGTAAAACATATGGTCGTTGAGGCATGGAAAAAATGCATGAATATTTAGCTCCTGACTCTTCTGCTGACGATGATTCATGTAGTGGGAAAGTGAAGTTGAAGGTTCCATTTTCACCTCTTTAAATGGATTGTTTTAAAGAAATTGTGGCATCAAAATCGTAATACAGGAAGTAAGGTAATAAATAACCAAGACCTATTCTTCTGACAATGTGATTATTGTACATAAAGAAGGCTACATACGGAATTACATCAAGAAATAAATAAATATATAAGTTTGCCTACTTTGACCAGTGAAGACAATGATATTCCCTTCAATTGGTGGAAAAACACTGGAAATAGTTTATGAATTTGAAAAAACTAGCAATAAAATACCTTTCAGCTCCACCGTCATCAGTCGAAAGTGAAGAATATTTAGAACAGGAGGAAATATTTATGAAGCCAAGAAATAGGTTATCCCTGAAAATGGAGAACTGCTAATGTTCTGTCATTTTTACTTTGAGCTTATTCAAATGAAGTTTAGTTTTAATATCTTTAACTACGAAACTTTTCAATTTTCATTTAATTAATTTAATATGTGTCAACATTTTGCAATAGCTAAGAAATAGTTATTTAATTTTTTTTTATTACTTTGTATATAAGACTATTCAACATGATATTCCTTGAACGAGCCTCAGCAATTGATTATTGATATGCTGATTCCAAAAATGAAATCGGTTTTTGCATATCACATAGCATTTGTGAGATATTGTGTAACACAGACTTGTAAAGAGTATGACTAGAATCGTTTTACTTGGGTTTATCACAATACATAATGTAGGATATATATATATATATATATATATATATATATATATATATATATATATATATATATATATATATATATATATATATATATATATATATATATATATATATATATATATATATATATGAAGAGGATGACCAAATCTGTGTTATGTTACATGTCTTTGATAGATATATGTTAAACATATAATACAACTATGAATAAAAGAGTAATATGGGACAACAATGAATAATAGAAGGAATAGGTTTAGTGTGTCATTTTCTGATAGTAGTAACTTTCTTCAGTGAGCGATCTACAGAGTGCATAGCGTGCGGAACATCTCGTGGCGCAACAATAGTCGTAACATGTATTGATATCCCACTTGCCCTGGTAACGTCCTTCCATAAACTTTAGACAGATCTTGATGGAAGCGTTCACCTGCTCATCACTAACATCGCCTAGGTTATCCGGAAATTTTCTTAGGTGAGAAATGTAAGTAGTGCAACTTCATACTCATTCTACATCCATGAGAATAAAAACTGTCTAGCAGTTCCTGTACAATGTTAGTGGTTCTTGGCTTTCCTGTTCCCCAGAAAATTCTGTGCTGCATCTGAAAAAGCATTCCACGCACGCTCTTGACTCTAACACAGTCATTGTTGCAGCAAAGGCAGCATCACGGAGGAGTGTCCGTGTTTGTGGGCCATCAAATATCAGCTTTTTTTCTTATCGTCACTCAGCCGGAAGCGTTGAGCATATATAGCGGAAGCGTTGAGCATATATGCGGAAGCATTCACCATCATGGTCAGGGCCTTCACAGTGTTTCCATCAAACCAAATTTTATGTAGTTGAAGGTAAAGATGATGTTTTCTCTCTGTACACAAGTGGTTACGCGCGTAGATGTTCCTATCACCTGGCGTCAAGGTTTCCCTCGGTAGCCATTCTCTTTTGGTCAAGGCGATGGCGCTTTTGCCGCCCGGCTGTTCTAATAGCACCACGGGGCATAGTTATTGGTGAAGGCTGCTTGCTGACCGATACAAAATATTTACCATTTGAGGTCGGCTTACTGTATTACCATCCATGTACCTGATATTGTAGCCCCTCCAAACTGTCTTGATTTTTGCATACTCCTCTATCATCCGTACCGAGTACCCTACTGGAACCGAAGCATACCTGTTGCCGTTGTGTAACAACACACACTTTAAACTGCTCTTGGAAGTGTCAATAAACAGTCGCCACTCACCTGCATCGTATGCTGGGAGTCCCATAGCGAGTAGTAGGCCTGCAACTTCACTGAAATACACAAGGTTACCATCTGACTGGAAGAGCCTCCGCAGCTCTGCTTCTCTGTTACGATAAAATGTTACTCTTGTGCCATAGTCCAGTAGTTATTTTTCATGCAACCTCGAAGCCAACAGCTCAAGACAACTTCGGCAAATACAACTCTCATACAAGATCGTTCAGTTCACCCTGGGTGAACAATGACGAACCATCCGACTGTATTTTAGATGGATGATAGACATCATCCAGGTCATTGGCATCCATACATGTAGACGTACTAAAGTTACCACATGCTTCCCGAATATCGACCGCAGTAAACTTGCTGCTACTGTAGATATATGCGGAAGGTAACGTCTATACAACCTACGTAGTGCGCACATGAATTTTGTCATTCCTAGGGAAATGCAAAAATAGGGATCCATGATTCCACGAAAACGGGATGTGATACAGCAAATCCGAGAATATATATGGAATCAGCACCTCCGAATTACTATATATCTGCTACAAAAGTCCATCCAAGAAAAATTTCACCTTTTTTTGGCCAGTGTAAGTTTTCTTTATCCTAAATGGATGACCGAACTTTGAAATAACTATTCGGCCGAATAGCGAAGTGATTATTCGGCCGAATATTCGGTATTCGGCCGAATACTGAATATTCGGTATTCGGTATTCGGTATTCGGCCTTTTGACTATACAAGAAAACTAATAAAATATATATATATATATATATAGATATATATATATATATATATATATATATAGTTGTATATACATATTATATATATATATATATATATATATATATATATATATATATATATATATATATTTACTATATATATATATATATTTATATATAACATATATATATATATATATATATATATATATATATATATATATATATATATATATATATATATATATATATATATATATATATATATATATACATATATATATATATATACATATATATATATATATATACATATATTTATGTCTTCTTTCTTATATATATATATATATATATATATATATATATATATATATATATATATAGTGATAGTAATGGTGATAGTTATATATATATATATATATATATATATATATATATATATAACATATATATATATATATATATATATATATATATATATATATATATATATATATATATATATACTATATATATATATCATATATATATATTTACTATATATATATATAACTATATAACTATATATATATACTTATTATATATATATATACATATAAATATATATATATATATATATATATATATATATATATAACATATATATATATATATATATATATATATATATATATAACTGCTATATCTTACTCTTTATATATATATATATATATAATGAATTTAATGACCCATATCATAATATCACCATTACTACTAAAAGTGGAGAAAAACCATTATATGTTGTTTTAATTTGTAATTTTTAGTCGGGAGTGTACTCTGTATGTAATAAATCAAAGTTTTAAACCCAGATTTTGATTTTATCCAAGGGTCAATATGCTATTTATAGATTAGTACTTTTTATTGGAGAAATTAGATATTTGCATAAAAAAGTAATGACATTTTTGGAAAGAGTATGTAAAAATGATTATAAATGTTCTTTAAAATGGAAAAAACATGTATTAAAGACTTTTCACTTTTTTGTACAAAAATTTAATCAAATTCTCAAAAACATCTTTTTACATTCTGCTTCCAAATGTATTATTACTATTTTTACTTAAATATCTAATTTACCCCTCCCCTCCTCCAAAAAATAAGTATCAATCTATAGTTAATTATATATATATATATATATATATATATATATATATATATATATATATATATATATATATATATATATATATATATATATATATATATATATATATATATACAGAAAGTGCAGAATAAGAATGTTAACTTACCAAAATTCGTGAATATCTGTTCTCGGCTTGTCAAAATATTCGAAAGGATAAATGCTTTATAGTTTACCAAAACGTTTTTGGCTCATTGCCATGAATTTATTAACCACTTCTTTCAGATCAAGAGTACGACATGTTTCATTTTCAATGCTTAATAAAGCCAATGCACTTAGCCTTGTTTGTGTCATATTGTTCCTTAAAAAAGTTTTAATTAACTTGAGCTTTGAAAACGACCTTTCAGCTGTTGCAGATGTTACTGGTAACGTCAAATACAACTGAACTGCTGTACACAAGTCTGGTAAGCTACTTGCTAAGCAGCAGTTTTCTAAGAATAAAAAGTTTGCTGAATCTTTAATAGTTACCATATATTTCATTTTCCACTTCTGTAGTCATTAATGCTTTGAATGTGATTAATTGTTCATAAACCGAAAGATTAATCTAAATCGTATTTTTCTACCAGTTTTGTAGCCTTTTCTTGCAACTTTTCATTTCGTAGCTCTGCTATTGCTGCAGGAGCAAGAAATTAAAATAACTCATTAACATTGTTCATGCTAATGAAACGAGTAGTTATCTGTTCATTTAATATATAAAGAGATTTACTGAAAACCCCTTATTCTAAAGACTTTCAATGGGTCTTCAATTCTTTCATAGGATAAAAGCTCATCAAAAAACTTTTTAATCTGTATTTGACGTCTGGAAATAATTTTTGCTTCAATGTTCCAATGATGTGCTAACTCCGCAGTTTCTCTCACTACATCTTCAAATTTGTGTCTTAGCTC
>JABUQX010041018.1:5000-20000 GCA_015478945.1 Trachelipus rathkii | reverse complement strand
ATACACATAACTTAATAGCGTTTAAATTTGATTGAAATTTAAAACTGAAAAATTACTCCAATTCGTCGGAGTCGGCTCGTATAGGTCAAGAAGTAATGAATCAAGCACCTAAATGGCGTCCGGTAGCTCAGCGGTTAGAGCACTCGTCCAACTAAGCGAAAGACCCAGGTTCGTCACTGGTCGGTCGTCTGAGGGTGTATTATTTTCTTCTTGGCTCCGTCTTGCTCAGACAAAAATTAGAGCACACCCCCTCTAGATTAGGGCTTTGCCCGTTATTTTATTGTTGCTGTGACGTCACTCCTCTAAGTGATCATGTTTCAAACACGGTTGTTTATATATATATATATATATATATATATATATATATATATATATATATATATATATATATATATATATATATATATATATATATATATATATATATATATATATATATATAGATATATATATATATATATATATATATATATATATATATATATATATATATATATATATATATATATATATATATATATATATATATATATAAGAAGAATATATATAAAAATATATATATATATATATATATATATATATATATATATATATATATATATATATATATATATATATAATATATATATATATATAGCTTCACAGGCCTATATATATATATATATATATATATATATGCGCCAAAGGATAAGAATGAGAATAAAAGGAATCTGGATAGAATAATGAATAGGAATTGTGCTTTCGTAATTGATGAAATGGGTGTGAGGAGAGTGTAGAGGGAACACTTCGAAAACCTGCATAACATTGGCAGTAATGAAGAGGTGATAGTGATTGTGTGTGGGTTTGGTGGTTCAAGAAGAAATAGGTATTTTGGGGATGAGGTAATGGATAGAGTGAGAAAGTTGGATAATGGTAAATATGCAGGCATAGATGGAATTATTGGTGTAATGATCAAGAACCGAGGCAAGATGGTGATTGAATGGATTTGGAAGTTGTGTAACAAAGCGTTTATGGATGGTACAGTTCCTAGGGGTTGGATGTGAGCAGCAATAGTACCCTTACATAAGGGTAGGAGGGGGGGATAAGGGAAACTAAGAATTATGGGGGAATTAGTTTATTGAGTGTTTTAGGGAAGATGTATGCTGGTATTTTGGTCGAAAGAGTACATCGAGTGACTGAAGGACTGATTGGTGAAGAACAAGGTGAATTTAGAAGTGGTAGATGATGAGTGGATCAAATTTTTACATTTTAACCAATGATTGAGAAAATGAGAGAGAGAAGAAGAATAAATTGTATTTAGGCTTTATGGATTTGCAACAGGCGTATGGAACCTCTATGGCAGATGTTAGTGATATATGGTGTTGGTGGTAAGATTCAGAATGTAATCAAAAGTATGTATGACGATAGTGAAGTGTGTGTAAGAATAAATGGAGTTGAAAGTGATTGGTTTAATATTAATAGCGGAGTGAGACAGGGATGTGTTATGTCTTTTTGGTTATTCAATTTGTATATAGAAAGGGTCATGAAAGAACTAGAGGTAGGGGTGGCAGAAAAAGGTGTTGGAATGATAGAGATGTAGGAGGCTGGAGGGTGCCCTACTTATTAATTGCAGAGTGATGCAGGGATGTGTTATATCTCCTTCCTTACTCAATTTGTATATGGCTGGGGTTATGAAGAACTATAGGTAGAGGTGGCAGTGGAAGGTGTTAGAAGAGAATGGAAGATAGTAGAGGATGCCCTACTTATTGTTTGCGGATCATTTGGTTTTGTGGCGAATCTGAAGAGAGTTTGAGAGGATTGGTAGAGGGATTTGGCAGGGTGTGAAAAGAAGAGTTTAAAAGTAAATGTAGTTAGCAGTAAGGTTATGGTAGCAAGTGAGGAGAGTCCACGGTGTGAAGTTATGTTAGATGGTGAACAATTGGAACAAGAATCGGAGTTTAATTTTTTTTTTTACAGTTGTCACTACCCTTCACGGGCAGAGCCCTATTCTAGGAAGGGGTGTTGCACGCCTCAGGAGTCAACAGCTAACGTAAATTACGCAGATGGCACAGCAGGCTTTGAAGTGGGAGATTAGGGTTCAGGTAGGAAACACAGAAGAGCCGGGAAGAAAATTCCACAGAACAGAAGTGGTAGGAAAGAAGGAAGCACCGTAGTGACCTAGCCTGGAGTTACCAATATAAAAACAAAACTCATGTGCAGACACATCACCCCTAGTGCTACGAGGGCGATGTAAAGGTGGTGGTACGCGAGTGATAAGTTTCCTCGAGCACCTGTCACTGCGGTACCTATAGAAAGAGATAAAGCACCAATATCACGCCGCAAAGATAGAGGGTCAAGTGAACTGGAAAGTACAGAACAGTTTATAAGCCTTTTTGGCCTTTGACTCATTTATCCAAAAGACCGGGTGAAACCAGAGCCCCCAAAGATATGAGAGCAATATTCCATACAAGGGCAGATAAGACCCTTGTATAGCTGGAGTAACTGAGAAGAGGAAAAAAGTCTAGCAGTCTAAACAGAACCCCAGTTTTTTTGAGGCCGCCCTAGCAACCGTTGTGATGTGAGATTTCCAAGACATTTTTTATTATATTAAGGCCAAGGATGTTTATATTGTCAACAGGAGAGACGAGAGAACCGTCGAAAGAGGTAGTAAAGTTAGAAGGTGTCTTAGAGAGGGAGATTTGTAGAAGTTGAGTTTTAAAGAATTGAATTTCTAAGGTTCAGACGACCCCACCCGGAAATTCTATCAGATCAAGCGGGAGTAGAATAGGAAAGATTAAGACGAGAGGCAATTCAAGAAGTAAAAGAAGAACAGAATTGAAATGAGTTGAAGAATGAAGAGTCGAGTCATCAGCATATGAGTGGATAGAGTTAGATGTGCAGGTGAGAAGATCATTAATGAAAAGTAGGAATAAAGTAGGAGATAAGACAGAACCCTGAGGAACATCACTATTGACAGAAAAGGAAGAAGAAGTCGCCCCATCAACAACAGCCGATATTGAGCGATTTGAAAGAAAACTAGACATAAGTAAGCAAAGAGAAGGAGGAAACCCAAAGGAGGGGAGCTTGGAGAGCAGTGACGCGTGCCATACCCGGTCAAATGCTTTGGATATGTCAAGCGCCACCACGCAAATCTCCCCGTAGTTCCTAAGGGCGGAAAACCATAAATCAGTAAGATAGGAAAGTATATCGACAGTAGACCTCGAGCCCCGCAGAAAGCCATACTGGCGATCGGAAAGAAGTAAGTATGAGATTCCAGATGATCTAAGAAATGAGAGTTGAGAAGGGTTTCAAAGATCTTAGATAGAATACAAGTAAGAGCTATAGGGCGATAGTTAGAAGGATCAGGCAGCCTTTTTCCAGGGGTGGTTGGACATCTGCATTGCTTCCAACACTGAGGAAGTGTTAGTAATGAGACATAAGAATATATAGTTGAACGAGGAGGGGCCAGCACAGGAAGCACCTCCCTCAAAACTCGATGGAGGAATGTCACCTCCTTCTAACGTTCATAGATTTCAGGAGCCCATGCACCCAATCAAATGTAATCACAGGCAAAGGCATAGGATATGGATATATGTAAAATGAAAAGGGAACGGATGATGCCGAGTGTAGTAGGAAAATTTTGAATGGTAGGAAGGTGGCTGGTGCAATTAAATCCTTGGTGGATGTAAAAGGTCTAAGTCTTGAATGGGCTAAGGTTTTGCATGATAGTATGTTGTTACCTGTGTTAATGTATAGTTGTGAAACTATGGTCTGGAATAAGAGGTATATATAGTTCTAAGGTACAATGTGTTTAGATGAACAATCTTAGGGGCATGTTAGGTGTGCGAAGAATTGATAAAATTAGGAATTAACGAATTAAGGAGTTGTGTGGTGGGAAGAGGGGCGTAAGGGAGAGAATAAACAAGAGTACATTGAGATGGTTTGGCCATTTGGAAAAGATGGATGATAGTCAGTTGGTTAAGTGGATTGGATGTATAGTTGTGTGTGCTGGGAATCGACCGGCTAGGAGACCGAAGAAAAACTGAATTGAGTCATTAAAGGAATGCCTGAAGGAGAGGCACGTGAGTTTGACAGAGGCGAGAAGAAAGGTGCACAATAGGAGTGAATGGCGGGTTGAAAGGGTATGGTTGTGGGCCTGGCACAGGGGATGAACTCTACATTGACGATATGTCACAGTGAGGGTCCGTCGCAGTCTCGTGAAACAATAGGGTGGATTTTATGACTGCGACGAGTTCTTACTTAAGGGTATAAAGGGAACGGTAAGGCTGGGAGGAGATTTCTTTTCGACTTGCGTCATATTCTTCTACTACTTTTCTGTTTCCGGTGCATGCGACGCATCTCACTCCCAATCTGGGGAAAGGAGGTGGATGATGATCATAATATATATATATATATATATATATATATATATATATATATATATATATATATATATATATATATATATATATATATATATATATATATATATATATATATATATATATATATATATATATTTATATATATATATATATATATATATATATATATATATATATATATATATATATATATATATATATATATAACTTCTTTATATATATATATATATATATATATAACTGCGATATAAATAACATATTTATGTATATAGATAATAATAATATATATATATTTTTATATATATATATATATATATATAATTATATATATATATATATATATATATATATATATATATATATATATATATATATATATATATATATCATCACCACCTTCTTTCCCAATAATGGGGTAGGTGCATCACAGGCACGGAAACAAAAGTGATCAGAAGATATGACACGAAATCAAAAGCCTTACCGTCCCCTTTATACCCTTAAGTGAGAATTCGTCGCAATCAGAAAATTCCACACTAAGGCTTCTCTGGACTGCGACGGACCCTCACTATGGTATCTCGTCAATGTAGGGTTCATCCCTTGTCCCAGGTGGGACACAACCATACCATCTCACAAAACCCCGCCATTCACTCCTATTATGCACCTTTCGCCCCTGCCAAGCTATTCTCCAGGCATTCCTTTACTGACTCATTCCACTTTTTCTTCGGTCTCCCAGCCTGTCGATTTCCAGTACACTCACCACTCTATATCCACCTAACCAACCAGTTATCATCCATTATTTCTGCATGACCAAACCATCTCAATGCACTTTCATTTATTCACTCATTTAACCTTTTCTTCACATTATAGAGCTCCCTAATACATTCATTCCTCATTTTATCATTTCTTCGCACACCTAACATTCCCTTAAGATTGTCCATCAGAACACCTTGTACTTTAGATCTATTCCACTTTTTTCCATATCATAATTTCACTACTCTACATTAACACAGGTAACAACATACCCTCATGTAAAACCCTAGCGCAATCAAGACTTAGTCCCTTTACATCCACCAAAGATTTAATTGCACCAGCCACCTTCCTACCATTCACAACTTTCCAACTACACTCTGCATCATCCATTCCCTTTTCATCCAATATATATCCTAAATATTTAAACTCAGATACTTGTTCCAGTTGCTCACCATCCAACATAACTTCACACCGAGGACTCTTATCTACGTTTACTTTCAAACTACTCCTTTCACACACCCTGCCAAATCCCTCTACCAATCCTTTCAAACTCTCTTCAGATTCGCTACACAAAACCAAATCATCCACATATAATAGGTAGGGCACCCTCCACTCTCTTCCATTCTCCATCATTCTAACACCTTCCCCAGCCACCCCCACCTCTAATTTTTCATAACCCCATCCATATACAAGTTGAATAACCAAGGAGATATAACATATCCCTGTCTCACTTCGCTATTAATATTAAACCAATCACTTTCAAGTCCATTTATTCTTGCACACGCTTCGCTCCTCTATCGTCATACTTACATTCTGAATACATTTTGTTAATTTAATTTAATTTACTCCCATAATTTTCCAAATCAACAAAACTGTTCGTTGATTCTATCTTTATTAAAAATAGTATATACACGCCTAGGGTTCAAATAATTTAATACTGAATATATATATATATATATATATATATATATATATATATATATATATATATATATATAATATATATATATATATATATATATATATATATATATATATATATATATATATATATATATATATATATATATATATATATATATATATATATATATATATATATATGCAAATTAACAAACAGAGTTTTACATTATTTGATTGGTTAATGTAAGCTCTTAGTAACCAGTCAAACACGATGATATTGTTATAACAAGAAACAAACCTTGTAGAGGAATACATGCAATTGCCAATGACCCCAATTGCACATGAAGGTTCACAAAAATTTCTAAATTTACTTAATTGACACGAGCGAAATTGTGCGGAGGCAAGACCCAAAAAAAATTTCGTTTTGATGGGAGGCATTCTAGCGATAATGGCGTCTGAACGAGTATTATTAGAATGAAATACCGCTCATAAGGAGGCAATGCGATGGTGTTAAATTTAAAATTCACATTTTATATATGTTGAAGGGAAGATGAACGATTTAAAAATAAAAAAATTTAATTCCCATTTTAAGAGATACTCGTATATAGAAATACCTCATTTCATTTGTTATCAGCTGGTTTCAAGGGCAGAGGTTCCGCGTTCAGATTATCCTAAAATTTTTGGTTATATTTATGAATAAAAGCAAAAGCTGGGGAGAAGAGAGATAGTGGTGATTTTCATCTTTTCAAATAATTAAAAATTATAATTTTCAAAAGAGTTAGCAAAATTTAAAGCATATATATATATATATATATATATATATATATATATATATATATATATATATATATATATATATATATATATATATATCTATATACTATATTTATATATACTATATATATATATATATATATATATATATATATATATATATATATATATATATATATATATATATATATATATATATATATATATATAACACTGTTGAAATTAATAGTAATTTTTAATGGTTTTTACGCTGCAGAAAACTGACCTTGATAATGCAGTGAATATTATGAAACAATTATAGTACTGTAAAAAGAATCACCTGATCTGCAGAAGCAGCAAGTTCATCGAAGGACGATACCACGAAGACCTCTGCTGTTATACCTTCTGCTGGCGTTGGCACAGTCGAGCCTAATCCAAGGATGTGCATATTTGCGTAACGAGGACTTGTCATTTCTAGTCTTTCTTCATTTCTGTAGTTATTAAAATGGAAATTAGGCTTCATGCTCTTTGAATCTAATAATAACGGTTTATTATCTGTAAACAAAGAATTTGACATATGAAGAATAAAACTACAGAGTAAAACTACATCTTGAATTGTGATAAAAATTAGGGTTTTAGGGACTCGGTATTGAATTTTATTTTAGAATTTTTTTCTGTGCATTTGAACATTAAATGCAGGCTTCGACTTATCTAGTGGTTGGCAAGCTATCCATCTTTGCTTGTTATGTGAAATCTGGTAGCAGCTTATTTGTTATATAGTGAAATCTGGGTCAACCAAAGCGGTGACAACTTTTTATATATAATCTGGTTCCGTCACTAAAAAGTTTCTTTACATTGGATATTTAATTTTTTTTTCAGATATGTTACATATTTTTGATATGGTATTTCAATTTAGAGGATATTGCAAAATTTCCTGTCGAATTATGGCAAGATTGCTTGGCAGTGAACGGTTAAAATGAATATTTAGCAATAAATTGTTATTATTTATTATTCTTAGAACTTCTAGATATTTTCTAGCAATTTCAGTCTTTGTGATAATCGAATAAGGATTAATTAACTACCATTTTCCAACAACAGCTGCTCTTTTAATTAATCTTTTCCTTTAGATTGTTTTTTTTTTCTTTCATGCTTTCTTTGCTTCTCTAATTTCTATTAAACAAACTTGGTGAAAATAAAACATAAACTCGGAGCAATTATAAATGTAAATAAAACGTATAGCGTAAAAAGCATTTCAGTGTCTGCAACTTAACTCATTCGGGCAATTATTGAGTTCAACAGATTCTAAAAAATCGATATTTTTAAAAAATTAATCGATGTGTTTTGATATTCCTAGAAGCAACGTTGCCAAATGTTGTTAGTAAAAAATTAAATTTCACTTTCGAAAAATCAGTAAGGTTGTGATGAGTTTATTTACGGAGAAGGATTTACTGTGTATAATTAACAAAACGTATCATAACCTAAATTTAATGAGTCCTAAAACGAATTTAAAAAAAAAATTTTTTTTGGTAGATTGATTACATATATGAGAGAGGTTTGGCACCACTGATTTAGTACTTTTAAATGGGGACGAAAGATTTATAAAACAAAAACCGATTTATTAATAAACGTAGAAGTCAATAATTAAAATCTACCTCATTCGAAATTACTTTTTACGTTTTATGTCAATTTTTAAGAATTAAAGTTTGTGGCTTCAATTTTTTTGCATTATATATATTATATTTATATATATATATATATATAGACATATATTATAGATATATATATATATATTTATATATAATATATAATATATATTATGTTTTTATAATATATTATATATATATATATATATATATATATATATTATTATATATAGGGAGGGTATATATAATATATATTATAGTTATATATATATATAGCGCAATTGTAGATAGACTGACAGATTCGATTTCCTTCCGTTGGTTGCCAGATCTTACAAATTTGACCTTCCGATTGTCCTTTTATGGAAAAAGAAAATTTAATTTTATGGTAAACTTATAAAATTATATATATATATATATAATATATATTATATATATATATATATATATTATATATATATATATATAGTATATTTATATTATATATATATATATATATATATATATATAATATAAATAATATATTTATAACACTTTTACCATAAAAGTAAAATACTTTCAGAAATCAAAGTACGGAAGGTAAATTTGCAAAAGATTTCGAAATGTCCAACGGAAAGAAATTGAATGTTTCACTGATATAAATATATATATTCATATATATATATATATTTAATATTATATATATATATATATATATATATTTATATATATATATATATAATTAAATATATATATGTGTGTGTGTGTGTTCGTGTGTTTGTGTGCGATAAACCAAAATTTATCCTAACCTAAGAATTAATAGCCCCACAGTAGGACCTAACATAATGGATATTGTTTAAGTTAGCCCCCAGTACTACCTAACCTAATGGATCTTGCTAGCCCTCCAGTACTTACCTAATCGAATGGATTTTGTTAATCCCCAAGTAGTATAACCTAAATGTATATTATTGTTGGGGCCAGACGAGCGCCCTAAAGCTAATGATTATGATATATTTAAAGCCATATGATGAAGATAAATAAATTATATATATATATATATATAAATAATATATTATTATTATATATAATTATATTATATATATATATATATATTATATATATATATATATATATATATATATTATATATATATATAGTATATATATAATTATTCCTCGTTAAAAAATTCGAAATGATTACAATACAATATGAAACATAACTTTTACAACAGTTACTAACACTAATATATTTTACCTGTGACCAAGTGCCTTCTATCATACTCGTATGGACCCCACTTTCAGGGTCTTTAAAATGCAAAGAATGATTGACCACATTACAAACAGGGGTTTTTAACGTAAAATAATAAATTAATCTTAAACTTTTATTAAAAGGCAGGCGAGAGTTATAAAAAAAATACCCTTCAAGACACATTGTAAATCGCTTTCGACAATTACTTTTAGGACTCGTGAAATAAAAATTAAAATTTTTATTATAAATACTAAATTCCTTATCGCAAACACAAGTTTTAGAATCTAAAATTAACACATCCATTTCCAATAAAGATCAAATAGATAACAACTGCTTAAAAAATTGCCACGAATAATTGTCTTAACCCTTATAATAAAAAAAGACAAAATTCTCTATAAAAGGGACAAATTCTGGCAACCTCGAGTTTAAGTCCAAATCTGTCAGTCTATTAATATTAGCGCATATATTTATATATAATATTAATATATATATATATATTAGTATATATATATATATATATATATATATATATATAATATATATTATATATATAATAAATATTATATATAATATATAGAGCCTTAATAAGGAGTTTCATGCGTCAGATAATGTTTTTTTACCTTTTTTTCAATATTGTTATTATAATATACTAACAATAAATTTTAAATAAAAAAAAAGTAATTAATTATAATAATATCGCACTTTTTATACGCAGCGTACAGTTGGCTAAAATGCCCGAAAGCAGAGCGACGTCTCGGGATATTTTCTGTAGTGCAAAAATGAAAACAAGAGAAAATCTGTTATGGCAAAGTAGATCCATGTAGTTTAGGTCGAAATTTACTGCATCGTCGATCCATATAGGTTAGGTTGAGTTTCAACTGCATCGCAGATTCCATTCATAGGTTTAGGTCTTGCAGTTTAATGCCCCTCCCTAAATATCATCAGGTTAATGATATGTTTTGCTATGTTACACCCAGAAATCTAATATGAAAAAAAATAAAACAATACGGAACGTATTTAAAGTTTTAAAATTTTAGTAAAATTTACTATGATTTTTAAGAGAGCGGTTGCATTTTTATTGATGTGGATTATTTCAACTGTGTATTTCAATTATTAATAATTTTTTTTTTTAACATTATTTTCTTAAGTTTCAATTTCGCAGTGATTTTGAGCAAAAATCTCTTTAACTTTCTTTTCTAAATTGTTTAATTCATAACATTTTACATTTTTCAAAATAAAATGAAATAATTTTTACAGTATATATATAATAATATATATATTATATAATATATATATATATATATATATATATATATTATATATATATATATATATATTTTTTTTTATATATAATATATTATATATAGTATAATATATATATATATATAATATACATATATATATATAATATATATATATATATAATAAGTTTCAATAAGCGCATCATGACTCATAACTCATGAGGTACTTGGATGGCGGATATTCATCGATCCTCCCTTTGGAATAGATACTCCCAAAGTTGCTGTTATCCACTATTAGCCTATCGCGGCCTAGTTGGTAAGAGTCATCGCAAGGTCATAATTATGGATTCAAATTACGTTCCTATTATGATTTATAAATTGAAATATAATTTTTTTTTTAATATTGATTTTTGTATACATTAATTAGATTTTTTGATGGTCATTTAAAATCAGTATCATTCTCTGTCTACTCACTATTTCATTAAAGTATATAAAATATTATGCATAAAGTAAAAACAAAATCGTAAATACCCTCATTTTGGGTATTTATCGGGGGCTTGGGTAAATACCCGGGTAATTACCCATTTACAAGTACCCACCAGACATTTGCCATCTTGGAAAGTAAAGGTATCCTTGCTGTGTTCTTCCAGAAGATGCTTTAAAAAAGCAATACCTGGCCATTTAGAAATCGAATAAAATTTTTGTTCAGGTACGTAAGAACAGTGTATAACTAGTTAAGACTAACGAGAGCTTACATTTAGTGGACAAAGCTCTATAGTGAGGTTCTTATTTCAAACAACACTAAAAGGTTGACGGTAACTAAATAGTTTGATTTAGTAATGTGGCCCAACCATTGCGCATTATGATTTATTTCATTTGGTTTGGTATCTTTATAACATTTTAATGAATCAAACATATTCAACTGTCAAATGTTCATATATAAATTCATTAATTCAGTAATGGAAGCTTGCGTGTGCACACCTAACTCTCAAAAATTGCCTCCTCTCTCATCAGTCAATCAGATGATCCATACCATAAATCTTAACATTTTTCTTTAAAAATGTAACTTTAGCTTTAATTCTCCTTATCCAAATCGTTTGTTATCCTTCTACTTTCTTTTTTCCTATAATTAGCATGACTTTCGTTCTCTGAATCAATAATTAATCACCATTTCTATTTTTATGATATATTTTCAAGAAGTAGGGAGAAGCTTTCGTTGGTAGTATTTAATATGGGGCCTTACCACTTCTGATTCCTCCAGAAATCATTCTTCTTCTTCTTTAATACTGTTTGGTAGTTAAAACCTTCCCGGCTTTTACCTTTTTACCTTGGGCTCCCATTTTAGGGGTGTTCAAACACTCCGTAGAGGGCTGAAACCCATAAATTCGGTTTCTCCGTAATTAGTAATATATAGCTTGACACGTCACACGCCTAATTATGGTTGATTCCAACTCCGACTCCGGCTCCTACTTCGACTCCCTTTCTGACTACTTCTTCTCTAACACCGACTCCTAATGACAGATTATGCAATTTTTATTATTATTATTATTATTATTATTATTATTATTATTATTATTATTATTATTATTATTATTATTATTATTATTATTATTATTTTATTATATTATTATTATTATTTCGTTTTGGTGATGGTACAACCAAAATTTCATCTTTGGGGACCAACTGGACCAATACATCTAAAGTAGGGTAATATATATATATATATATATATTAATAATATATATATAGTATATATATTATATATATATATATATATAATTATATATATATATATATAAGTATATATATATATAATATATATTATATATATATAATATATATATTATATAAATTATGTTAATTTATTATTTTTCATTTATTTTTTTCGCTGACAATAGCCACAACCCTACTTTGGAGGTCAAGCACACCTATGCGGGGTGCAGGGGCTCAAAACCTTGTTACCTACAAGATGGCGTCACCAGTGGATTGGGTATGTGATTTGGGGGATAACGACCTCAAAACCTCCCTAAATAGGGTTTTTCTAGTCAGAGTTACGACGTCAAGATGTGACATCACAGGTGGTGCTGCTTTTGTACGAGAGTGCGCTACTAATTTCCTGGGTACCGGTCTGATGCGTTAACATTTCAACCCGATAAAGAGTTTTTTCTAGTTAGAGTTCGATCAAGATGTGACATCACAGGTGGTGCTGCGAGATGGCACCTATTATTACCCCGATTATTTTAAAAAAGAAGAAAAAAAAACATCTATCGATTATAATTATAAAATAATTTTTATCGATTTTGAAATTGAACGCATCAGGCCTACCAGAGCTTATAGGAATATTATTTAAACGTCGATCTGGGGGTCAAAGACAATAATAAAGAGAATGAAACCATCAGAAATGATATTCCGGTCATTTGAGACACTCAAAAAGATATCTATTCACCTGGAATTGTGGTTCGAAACCTTCGAAAATGGTCTTCCACACTTTGGAAACCTTTCAAAACTGTCTTCCTGAAGTCGAAAACCTCTAATTTGACGCATCAGGAGTAAATAAATTTTTTTCCTTCTCTGAATCCATCTCCGTTCTGGCACCTGATCCTCTCAGGTTCCGGTTCCGGTTGTTGCTCCAGTTCTGGGTTCGGATATAAAGATCCGATATACTGCTCAAAGACGCTAAAACTGGTCGTCAACACCAACCTGCGATGTTGCATCTGGATAAAAATACCAAACTCCAACGGAATGTGGGTATATCTGCTGAGATGAGTTGGCCGTCACTTTGCTCACCCTTAAATATAGGATTCGTGTCCCAAAATGCCGTGAAATTGAGGTTTCTGAATACCTAAAACGAGGGATAATTGGGGTGCGAACCCAAAATTGAAGTTCTCAGCTTCATATAAAAGACTCTACGATCCTAAAATCGGACTCGGCGTTCAAAAATATACCCTCTGGCCAAAGGAATTGTCGTATCTCGAGGTTGCCAGATTTAATATCAAATTTGGCTACCCGTCAAGGATTCTCTCTCTCTCTCTCTCTCTCTCTCTCTCTCTCTCTCTATATATATATATATATATATATATATTATATATATATATATATATATATATATATATATATATATTTATATATATATATATATATATATATATATATATATATATTTAATATATATATTAGGTTTATAATATATATATATTATATATATATATATATATTATATAATAAATTATGTCTTACCTAACCCAAAAAGGTGCAGTAAAATTTTCTTTGTAAACAGTAAAACCTTCACTCGTTGAATTTGAGACGAACCATTCCATGGCATCTTTAAGGGCTTGAGATCCTGTCTTTGGTGAGAAAAGAAATTGCTTTTAATCACAGTTAACAAATTCAGGCAATAGAGTGAGTTGTGAAAAAACTATTGTGAGGAACGTCCATATAATGAATGGAAAAGTCATCGCTATTATGAAATTTTGTCATATTTTGGTCTACGCATCCAAAGAAATTATTAAACTTTGTCAATATATTGAAAATAAATGGTTTAAGTCATAATCAAGCCATTGAAATATATTCTGAGGTTTTACTTAACGACCTAATGAATTTTGATAAAACCCTAAATTACTGAAAATTAATTTTTAAATATTTATAGCTGTAACGCAACCAGCACTTGATGCAGTTGAAAATATGTCAAAGAGGGTCAGGGGATTAAAATATTTTCATTATAACAAGTATTTGTATGGAAAGAGGCATTAATTATTGCTGAGGACGTCAACGTTGTCGGCACGAGTAATTGTGCCTAGTAGGACTGATGCCGACCATGTGTCGTCATAAATCGTATTCGTTCTATACGAAGTTCAGCCATGAACTCTTTGGTTTCCTTCCTAATTTTACGTTATACTAAATTTATCTTGTGACCTTTGGCAATTTTAAGACCTGTTTGAGCATATAAATCCTGGCCCCGCCTTCGAATCTAGTTAGTATAAACCAAGCGCCATCAGCAGGGAGATGTTTCAAAGCTCGGTTTTATTGAAAATTTGGCTTATTATTCTAGATGCTGGGTGGATTTTTATCATTTTATCCCCCTTTCCCCCCATCCCAATGACTTTCTTCTATACTTGGGAGCCT
>JABUQX010041017.1:0-15000 GCA_015478945.1 Trachelipus rathkii | reverse complement strand
AACCTCCCCTGCTGGGTTTCGAACCCGCAACCTCGCTGGTACTGCAGGGCAGCGGAGCCGGCAAATTTTTTTCCGGCTCCGACTCCGGCTCCGCCTCCAGCATTTTAAAATTATCCGGCTCCGACTCCGGCTCCGGCTCAAGCATTTTAAAATTACCCGGCTCCGACTCCGGCTTCCGCTCCAGCATTTTAAAGATTACGGCGCCTCCGCCCTTCCGGCCCCGGCTCCGGCAATTTAAAATTGTTCGGCTCCGACTCCGGCTTCGGCTCCGGCTCCGACCCCTTGTTATAATTCCTTCTCCATTTACAGTCATGAAATCATTAATTCTGATACAAAATTTTGAGGGTATGATGAAATTAAATGTTTGTTAATGACATCTTTATTAGCTTTAGAATTTATAAACTTAGAAAATATTTTATAGAAAATAAGAATTTTAAGAAATACAGAAAAGAATCAGTCACTTTCTTCCTAAATTTTAATATAATTCCTCTTTGAAACGAGATGAACTGCCTGCTAACAGTTACGTAATATTAATTTATTATTTTTTTTTTTAAAAGAATAAAAATCATATTTTAGATTCATTCTAAAGTTTAAAATTAATTCCTCGGTTGAACTATGAGGCCTAACATTTTTATAGCATAATTTTCTTTAGACAGATGTAATGTTTGAGATAATATAAAAATATATATTATATATATATATTAATATATATATATTATATATTATATATATATTATATATATATATATAGATATATATATATATATTTTATATATATATATATATAGTAGTATATATATTATAATATATATATATATATATAATATATATTACGTGTATATATTATTATTATAATATATATATATATATATAGATATATATATTATATATATATATATATATATATATTATATATATATAGATATATATATATATATATATATATATATATATATCGTGTTATATTATATATATATATATATAATATATTATATATATATATATATATATTATAATATATATATAATATATATATAATATATATATTATTTATATATATATATATATATATAATATATATAATAAATATATATTTATTAGTTGATCACCCACCGCTCACGGGCAAAGCCCCTATTTCAAGGAAGGGGTGTTAAATCAACAAACCTCAACCTAACGGCAAATTACGGCAGATGAGCACAGGACGCGGGCTTTAAAGTGAGGAGATTAAATTGAGTAGGAAACACAGAAGATGGAAGAGAATTCCATAGAACAGAGGTGGCAGGAAAGAAGGAGGCACTGCAGCGAACTAGTCTGGAGTTGCTAATATCAACACAAAACTCATGTGGCCGACACAGCACCCCTGTCTACGAGGCGTCTTAAAGTGGTGGCACGTGAAGTGAAAGTTCCCTCCGAGCACTTGCCGCAACGGTACCAGTGGTGAGGAGAGTCATCCGGTCGGTCCTGGGCCCTCGCAGAACTGCCCAGCCAGGAACCTACCTGAGGCTTTTTTTTTGCACCGTAATTTTTGGAATACTCAGCTACCTTCATGGGTGTTTTTTTTTATTTTTTAGATTTTATTTATTTATTTTTTTTTTTTTTTTTATTTTTTAGATTTTTTATTTATTTTTTTTTATTTTTTTTATTTTTTAGATTTTATTTATTTTATTTATTTTATTTATTTATTTTTTTTCGCGGATTTCCCCCCCCCCTTAAGGGTGGGGGGGGGGTTTCGGAGTTCACCAACGCGTTTTCGCTTAACCGCAAGGCCCCGTCGAACCGCGCCGAACCGCGCAGCACCGCACCGCGCCGCACCGCACCGCACTGCACCAAGCCGGACCGTTTTTTTCGCTTTTCGCATCCTCGTTTTTCTATAACTCATGAATGTATTTTAATATCCACGGAATGCATCCATAACACAGACACCTCAGCCATTTACACACACACACACCCTCATCATCCCAGTCCTTCCCTCCTACCCCGTTTCATTCACCGTATCTCTATACCCATTCCATTCACCGTGACTGCTTTATCTGTCTGTGCTCTCCAAGGAGGTCTTCCCATTCCCCTATACCATAGTTTTCATTGAATCTATTTTCAAATTTGCCTTTCACTATATATATATATATATATATTTATATATATATAATTATATATTTATTATATATATTATATATATATATATATATATATATATATATATATATATATATATATATATATATATAGTTGCTCTTGTACTCTTCTGGAAGGTTTCACAGGTATCCTGAACCCCTTGGGCCCTCTTTAAGGAATGGTCACCACATGACATTTTATACTACTACTTAGCCATTGTATATGCACAGACGCTTGCGCATACATGTATATGCGCTTGCGCATAACATCTTCTATCTTCTGATGCGAATCATCCCACCCACAAGGAATAACATTAAATTGCGGTTATTTAAAAAAGTGACTTCTCCATGTCACTGACAGAACTGGAACTCGACCCGTAGCCTCTTAAGGAAGTGTATACGACTTAACTAATTGGGCTCCGTCTGAATGCCCTTTAATATATAAACAAATGTTACTTATATATAAATCATTTTTAGCATACAAAAATTTTGGAAATAGCTATTTCCATATTAAAAGTTTAGAAAAAAGCGCACATCGATTTTGCATTTTATATATATGCAATTTATATATATATATATAAATATATATATATATTAATATTATATATATATATATATATATATATATATATATATATATATATATATATATATATAATAATATATATATAATATATATATATATATATATATTATATTGATATATATACAACGAGAGAGAGAGAGAGAGTTTTAAAATCGCTATCATCCATACACACACACATACTATAAACATACTTACACACTCACCACACAACACAACACACCGTTACGCTACTGTATACACACAACGACACACACCCGCTAGGCTACTTTATACACACACACACATACACCCACCCATATCACTTTACACTCACCATCTGCACCTACACCACACCATGCCTAGACACATTACACCACTCCTAATACACACACACACCCTTGCCGACCCTGCCATGGATACATACACCAACCCGTAGCTCACAGCCCTACCCCACGTCTACAACACCACTATGACACTGATGCACCACACGCACACCGCTAGGCTATTTATACACACACACATACATATAATATTATATAATATAATATATATATATATTTATATATATATATATATATATATATATATAATATATATATATATATATTATATATATATATATATACCTTGTTTGACCATGATATTTCGACATTGACCTTGCCGGATACCCTATACCCAGCCTACACCTAGCCTAAACCTCACCTAACCTGGCTCTTACCTAACATAACCTAAACCTAACCTAACCAACCTAACCTAACCTAACCTAACCTAACCTAACCTAACCTAACCTAACCTGGCGTACACCTACACCTAGCCTACACCTATCCTACTCCTGAACCTAGCCTCCACCCCGCCTTGAGCTCATCCAGGTAACTGATGCCTAGCCTTTGGGTAGGTATCTGTGCTAACATGAGGTCATGTAGGAACCTGACCTGTATGGATCTATCCTAACTTATTTCCATCCGTGCACACACACACACACACACATTCCTATGACACTTATACACAGATTCACTATGACACAATTATACACACATTCACTATGACACTACATTTACCATAGACACTTACATTTACTTATACACAAGCGGTCACAAACACACACACAGACACACCACCCACTTACAACTATACACACATCACTATGACACTTACACTTCACCATAGACACTTACACCTTACATTTACACTTATACACATGTATAAACACACGACCACCTTTTGTCTTCCATGGGTCAATTTTTACCCCATCCTAATTTTAGACATTTTTAACATTTGTTATTAAAAACATATAACTTTGACATACTTAAGAGCAGTAAATCAGTAAACAATAGAGGTGTTACTAACACCCTAGGGCGGATTAGTATGCTTTGTTCTGTTTTACTGCTTTAACTCATGTTTTTACTGCTTTAAAACTCATTGTTTTACTGCTAACTTATTATGTTTACTTTTACTTTAACTCACATATTCATAACCATTACATACCTTAAAGCAGTAAATTCAGTAATCAATAGAGGTGTTACCTAACACCAAGGGGGGAATAGTATGCTTTTGTTTTACTGTTTTTCTGCTTAACTTCATGTTTTACTGTTTAACTCATGTTTTACTGCTTAACTTTCTGCTTACTGTTTTAACTTTCTGCTTTACTGCTTTACTCATATATTATTAACATTATGTTTTTGATTTTGTTTTAAATACTTTTTATTTATTTTTATTTATTATTTTTATTTATTTTATTATTATTTTTATTATTTTTATTTATTTTATTTTTATTATTTAATTATACTAGTGTTATTTCTTCATGCCTATTCTTATTATTATTTAGAACACACAACACACACACACACACACACACACACACAACACACACACACACACTTTACACTGTATACACCACATTCACTATGACACTATACATTACATTCACATTGACACTTACATTTTACCCATAGACACTTTACATTTACACTTATACACATGCGGTCCACACACACACACACACTTTACACTTATACACACATTCACTATGATACTTATACACACATTCACTATGACACTTACATTTTATCCATAGACACTTACATTTACACTTACACTCACACACAGATTTACTTACACTCACACAGATTTACTTACACTCCCAACAAAGATTTACTTACACACACAGATTTACTTTCACTCACACACCAGATTTTACCACACACACAACACACACACACACCCACACCCACACCCACGCACACTCACTTACACATATAACATAATTTATTTAAACATTTTATGTTTTAATTAGCACGTACATTATATATTACCATTCCAAATATAACTAAAATTTATTTCAAAAGGTTTCTTTAAAACTTCTAAATAAATCATCATATCTTTGAACAAAGAATTTATTATTAACTGTTAATACTTTTTGTTTATAATTTTTATAACTATCAAGTTTTTAAAATAACTTTTACTAAAATTTTATGAAATTTTATTAAAAAACATATATTTTAACGTACCTTAAAGCAATAACAAGTAAATCAAGTAAGGCCGGCCCTAGCCACCCCTCGTACTAACATCAAGCATGCCCGTTTAGTTCTATTGACGTACTGCCTTTACATCACTTTAGCATTGAATAAGTTATATAATAACCAAAATAATTCTTCTCTTGCTAACTAACACTGTATTTTATTAAAATCATCTAAGTTTTTGATTTAAAATAACAATTATTCACTTACATTTATATTAGTCTCCCTCGATGTTAACTAAAAATATTTCAAAGTTTTTAAATAATTCGGGTTTTCTTTATTTTATTTATTATTATCAATGAACGATTGACAATCCATCACGAGGAAACACACCCGCACTCCTTTCAGATACGAAAAACTGACCTCTCTCGGTAAAATGTGTTGAAATAACTACTTTAGGTCTAATTAAATTAGGATAATCCTTTTTGTAACCCGGGGGCGATTTAAGCCTATTTCCAGGTCAAAATATATTATCAAACTGACCTTTTTCTGTAAAATGTGGTGCAATAACTACGTTAGGCCTAAAATTTAGGCCTAAATTTAAGATAAGCCTTTTTGTAGACGGGATAATTTAATCCTAATACCAGGTCAAAAGGTAATTACCCGTGTAGACAAGAATTCATTGTTATTATTATTTTTTATAATATATTTCAACTGAAACATGCTGGATCGGTTAGATCCTTTAAGCAGGTAAAAAGGAAATGTTTTTCCTTACTTGTGATTGTCGGGGTAATCCTTATCCTATATGACCTGCGTAGTGTATTGTCAGAATTATTTTATCGTTTTGTGGTGAAAAGTACTTGTTCTTTAAACTTGTTGAGCAGGTTGTGTGTTTTATTATCTTTTAGACCCAAACTCATTTTAAAAATCATATTCATTTTAGCTGTTAAGCGGTGCAAAAGTTATCTGATTTGTATTAAGTGTTTTTTATTTTTACCAAGTGTATATCATATTTATAATTAATACTTACATTGAGGAATAATATTATTTCACCAGAATAGATAATAATTAATTTACACCCTAGTTCATAAGCTAACCACCAGGCTCAGCATGAGCCCCACCCGCAAAGCAGCCAACCCCGCACCCGCTGGTGCGTCCCCGCCCGCCGCGTCCCCGCGCGTGCGCCCGCAGGGCGCAATATTTCCGCGTTTCCGCCCGCCGCGTGCGCCGCAGGCGCAATATTCCCGCGTAACCTCCGCCGCGTGCGCCCGCAGGCGCATATTCCCGCGCGAAGTATTATTTAGAACACACATTACACACACCGCACCACACTACACATCACACACACACACACACGCAACCAGCTTACACACACACCCTCACACACACACACACGCCACACTCACTTACACCTATAACGTATAATTTATTAAACATTTTATTTTTATTTTTATTATTATACTTAGTTGTTTATTTACTTCATGCCTATTGTTATTATTATTTGAACACACATACACAAACACACACGCACACATACCACCAACACACACACACCGCACACTCACTACACATATAGCGTAATATTTATTAAAACATTTTATTTTTATTTATTATTATTACTTAGGGTTATTTACTTCATGCCTATTGTTATTATTTAGAACACACATTCACTAGCACTCACACACACACACACACCCACACACACACACACACATACACACTTACACATACGCACCCACCCACTCAATATTTTGATCCCTCAACTTGATGCCTCAGCTTTTGTTGCCTCAACTTTGATGTCTCATTTGATGCCTCAAATTTGATGCCTCAGCTTTTGATGCCTTCAACTTTGAACCTCCTTTAATGCCTCAGGCTTTAGATACCTCAACTTATTAACTTAGCTTTGGTACTCAGACTTTAGTGGGCATCTTGATGACGCTCTTTGATGGCGTCACTTTGATACCACCGTATATTGGATGATTCAGCTGATAAGCAGTTACACTACTCATAGACACTTACACTTACACTTGCTACCCACACCATACACTATATTCTCTTATTTCACACATACGCACGTACCTGACACTTACGTTCACCCATAGACACTGTTACACTCACCGCACACACATTTATGTTATTATTTATTATATTTTATATTTTTATATATTATATATTATATATATATTCATATATATATATAATATATATATATATATATATATATTTCATTCGCGCGGGAATATTGCGCCTGCGGGCGCACGCGGCGGAGGTTACGCGGGAATATTGCGCCTGCGGGCGCACGCGGCGGGCGGGCGCACGCGGCGGGCGGGGACGCGGCGGGACGCACCAGCGGGTGCGGGGTTGGCTGCTTTGCGGGGTGGCGGCTCATGCTGAGCCCTTTGGGTTTGGTTAGCTTATGAACTAGTGAATTAATTATTATCTATTCTAGTGAAATTAATAATTATTCCTCAATGTAAGTATTTATTATAAATATGATATACACTTAGTAAAAATAAAACACTTTTAATACAAATCAGATAACTTGTGCACCGCTTAACAGCTAAAATGACTATGATTTTAAAATGAGTTTGGGTCTAAAAGATAATAAAACACACACCTGCTCAAATACAAGTTTAAAGAACAAAGTTAATTTTCAAAAGACGATAAAATAATTCTCGACCAATCACATACGAGGTCATATAGAGATAAGGATTACCCCGACCAATCACAAGTAAGGAAAACATTTCCTTTTTACCTGCTTAAAGGATCTTACCGATCCCAGCATGTTCAGTTTGAATGATTATTTATAAAAATAATAATAACAATATTAATGCCTATACGGGAATTACCTTTTGACCTGGTATTAGGGATTAAGATTATCCCGTCTACAAAAAGGCTTTTCCTAAATTTAGGCCTAACGTAGTTATTGCACCACATTTTACAGAAAAGGTCAGTTTGAAATATATTTTGACCTGGAATTAGGCTTAAATCGCCCCCGGGTTACAAAAAGTATTATCCTAAATTTAGACCTAAAGTAGTTATTTCAACACAGATTTTACAGAGAGAGGTCAGTTTCGTATCTGTAAGGAGTGCGGTTGTTGTGTTTTCTCGTCATGGATTGTTAACAAAAAAAGATAATAATAATAATAATAAAGAAAACCCGAATTATTAAAAAACTTTGAAATATTTTTTAGTTAACATTTCGAGTGAGTAATATAAATGTAGTGAATAATTGTTATTTTTAAATAAAAACTTTGAATGATTTTAATATAATACATGTTATGTTAGCAGAGAAGACCTTATTTTGTTATTTTTATACTTATTACAGCTAAAGATGATTGTAAAGCAGTAAGTAATAGAACAAAACGTCGCATAGCTTGATGTAGAGGGGTGCTAGGGCCGGCCTTTACTGATTTACTGGATTTATTGCTTTAAGGTACGTAAAATATATGTTTTTAATAAAATTTCATAATTTTAGTAAAAAAGTTATTTTTAAAACTTGATATTTATAAAATTTATAAACAAAAAAGTATTAACAGTTTAATATAAATTCTGTTGTTCAAAGATAATGATTGATTTATTTAGAAGTTTTAAAAAACTATGAAATAATTTTCGTTATATTTGAATGAAGTAATATAAATGTACGTGTTTAATTAAAACATAAAATGTTTTAATAAATTATACGTTATATGTGTAAGTGAGTGTGCGGGGCGTGTATGTGTGTGTTGTGTGTGTGTGTGTGTGTGTGTGTGTGTGTGTGTGTGTGTGTAAATCTGTGTGCGAGTGTAAGTAAATCTGTGTGTGTGTAAGTAAATCTGTGTGTGTGAGTGTAAGTAAATCTGTGTGAGTGTAAGTAAATCTGTGTGGAGTGTAAGTGTAAATGGTAATGTCTATGGGTAAATGTAAGTTTCATAGTGAATGTGTGTATAAAGTATCATAGTGAAGGTGTGTATAAGTGTAAGTGTGTGTGTGTGTGGGTGTGTGGTGTGTGTATAAGTGTAAATGTAAGTGTCTATGGGTAAATGTAAGTGTCTTAGTGAATGTGTGTATAAGTGTAAGTGTGTGTGTGTGTGTGTGTGTGTGTATGTGTTGTTCTAAATAATAATAACAATAGGCATGAAGTAAATAACACTAAGGTATAATAAAAATAAAATAAATAAAATAATAAAAATAATAAAAATAATAAAAAATAAATAAAAATAATAATAAAAATAAATAAAAAGTATTAAAACAAAATAAAAAACATAATGTTAATAAAATATATGAGTTAAAGCAGTAAAGCAGAAAGTTAAAACAGTAAAGCAGAAAGTTAAAGCAGTAAAACATGAGTAAAGCAGTAAAACATTTGAGTTTTTAAAGCAGTAAAACAGTAAAAACAAAAGCATACTAATCCCCCCTTGGCTGTTAGGTAATGATGGTATGATTTACTGATTTACTACTTTTGGGTATGTAATGTTAATGAATATGTGAGTTTAAAACAGTAAAGAAATGAGTTAAAGCAGTAAAACATGAGTTAAAGCAGTAAAACATGAGTTAAAGCAGTAAAACAGTAAAACAAAAGCATACTAATCCCCCCTAGGTGTTAGGTAACACCTCTATTGATTTACTGATTTACTGCTTTAAGGTATGTAATGTTAATAAATATGTGAGTTAAAGCAGTAAAACATATAAGTTAAAGCAGTAAAACATGAGTTAAAGCAGTAAAACATGAGTTAAAGCAGTAAAACAGTAAAACAAAAGCATACTAATCCCCCTAGGTGTTAGTTAACACCTCTATTGATTTACTGATTTACTGCTTTAAGGTCTGTAAAGTATATGTTTTTAATAAAAATGTTTAAATGTCTAAAATTAGGATGGGCTAAAATTGACCCATGGAAGACCAAAGGGTTGGTCGTGTGTTTATACATGTGTATAAGTGTAAGTGTAAGTGTCTATGGTGAGTGTAAATGTCATAGTGAATGTGTGTATAAGTGTAAGTGGGTGTGATGTGTGTGTGTGTTTGTGACCGCTTGTGTATAAGTGTAAATGTAAGTGTCTATGGGTAAATGTAAGTGTCATAGTGAATGTGTGTATAAGTGTCATAGTGAATGTGTGTATAAGTTTCATAGTGAATGTGTGTGTGTGTTGGTGTGTGGCACGGATGGAAATAAGTTAGGATAGATCCATTACAGCGTCAGGTTTCCTACATAACCTCATGTTAGCACAGATACCTACCAAAGGCTAGGCATCAGTTACCTGGATGAGCTCAAGGCGGGGTGGAGGCTAGGTTCAGGAGTAGGATAGGTGTAGGCTAGTGTAGGTTTGTACCCAGGTTAGGTCTAGGTTAGGTTAGTAGGGTTAGGTTAGCGTTAGGTTAGGTTAGCGTTAGGTGAGGTTAGGTAGGTTAGGTTATGTTAGGTAGGCCAGCGTTAGGGTGCAGGTTATAGGCTAGGTGTAGGCTGGGTATAGGGTATCCGGCAAGGTCAATGTCGAAAAAATCATGGTCAAACAAGGTTAATATATAATTATATATATATATATATATATATATATATATATATATTTATATATATATATATATATATATATTTATATCTTATATATAGAATTTACATTTTAACTTCATATATTAATATATATATATATATATATATAATATATTAGCGTATGTGTGTGTGTAAAATAGCCTAGCGGTGTGTTAGCGTGTGTCATTAAGTGTCATAGTGCTGTGTAGACGTGGGTGTAGGGGTGAGCTAGGGGTTGTTATGTATCATGGCAGGATTCTGCAAGGTGGGTGTGTGTTATATAGGGTGGGTGTAATGGTGTCTAGGGCATGTTGTGTTGTGTGTAGGTGCAGATGTGGATTGTAAAGTGTCTATGGGTGGGTGTATGTGTGTGTGGTATAAAGAGCCTAGCGGCGTGTGTGTGGTGATGATGTTGTGTGTATAAGTAGCGTAACGGGTGTGTGTGTGTGTGTGTGTGTGTGAGTGTGTAAGTATGTTTATATGTATGTGTGTGTGTATGGATGATAGCGATTTTACTCTCTCTCTCTCTCTTGTATATATATATATATATATATATATATATATATATATATATATATATATATATATATATATATATATATATATATATTTTATATAAAAAAATATATATATATATTAATCTTTATATATTTTGTATGATTATATATTATATATATAATATATATATTATATATATAATAAATATATATATATATAAAATGCAAAATCGATGTGCGCTTTTTTCTAAACTTTTAATATGGAAATAGCTATTTCCAAAATTTTTGTATGCTAAAAATGATTTATATATAAGTAACATTTGTTTATATATTAAAGGGCATTCAGACGGAGCCCAATTAGTTAAGTCGTATACACTTCCTTAAGAGGCCTACGGGTCGAGTTCCAGTTCGGTCAGTGACATGGAGAAGTCACTTTTTTAAATAACCGCAATTTAATGTTATTCCTTGTGGGTGGGATGATTCGCTTCAGAAGATAGAAGATGTTATGCGCAAGCGCATATACATGTATGCGCAAACGCATGGTGCATATACATGGCTAAGTTGGTGCATATACAATGGCTAAGTAGTAGTATAAAATGTCATGTTGGTGACCATTTCCTTTAAAGAGGGCCCAAGGGGTCAGGATACCTGTGAAACCTTCCAGAAGAGTACAAGAGCAACTATATATATATATAATATTATATTATATATAATATTATATATAGTATATATATATATATATATATATATATATATATTATACTATATATATTAATATATATTATATATATATTATATATATATATATATATATTATAGTTGAAAGGCAATTTGAAAATAGATCAATGTTGGAAACTATGGTATAGGGGATTAGGAAGACCTTCTTGGAGAGCACAGACAGATAAAGCAGTCACGGTGAATGGAATGGGTATAGAGATACGGTGAATGAAACGGGGTAGGAGGGAAGGACTGGGATGATGAGGGTGCGTGTGTATAAGGGTGAGTGTATGTGTCTATGGATGCATTCGTGGATATTAAAATACATTCATGAGTTATAGAAAAACGAGCGGTGCTAAACTATTTTGAAAACGATCCGGCTTTGGTGCAGTGCGGTGCGGTGCTGCGCGGTGCGGTGCTGCGCGGTTCGGCGCGGTTCGACGGGGCCTTGCGGTTAAGCGAAAACGCGTTGGTGAACTCCGAAACCCCCCCCCCCACCCTTAAGGGGGTGGGGGAAAACCCGAAAAAAATAAATAAATAAATAAAATAAATAAAATAAATAAAATCTAAAAAATAAAAAAAAAAAAAATAAATAAATAAAATCTAAAAAAAAAAAAAAAAAAAAAAAAAAAAAAAAAAAAAATAAAAAAAAAAAAAAAAACACCCATGAAGGTAGCTGAGTATTCCAAAAATTACGGTGCAAAAAAAAAGCCTCAGGTAGGTTCCTGGCTGGGCAGTTCTGCGGGGGCCCAGGACACGACCGGAATGACTCTCCTACTACTGGTACCTATAGAAAAGAGATAAAGCACCAACATCGCGCTGCAAAGATAGAGGGTCAAGTGAACTAGAAAGAAACGGACAGTTTATATGTCTTTTTGCCTTTGACTCGACCCTATACAAAAGCCGGGTGAAACCTGCGCCTCCTCAGATATGAGATCAGTACTCCATACAAGGGCGGATGAGGCCCTTGTATAACTGGAGTAACTGTGAAGAGGAAAAAAAGTCTCGCAGTCTAAACAGAACTCCAAGTTTCTTTGAGGCCGCCTTAGCAACCATTGTGATGTGAGGTTTCCAAGATTTTTTTGTTTATGTTAAGGCCAAGGTTGTTTATATTGTCAACAGGAGAGACGAGAGAACCGTCGAAAGAGATAGGAAAGTTAGAAGGTGTCTTAGAGAGGGAGATTTGAAGAGGTTGAGTTTTTAAAGAATTGAATTTCACAAGGTTCAGACGACCCCAACCCGGAAATTTCTATCCAGATCAGCGAATATAATCCGAAAGATTAAGACGAGAGGCAATTCTAGAAGTAAAAGAGGGAGCAGAATTGAAATGAGTTGAAGAATGAAGGGTCTAGTCATAGGCATATAAGTGAATAGAGTTAGATGTGCAGGTGAGAAGATCATTAATGAAAAGTAAAAATAAAGTAGGAGATAAGACAGAACCCTGAGGAACACCACTATTGACAGAAAAGGAGAAGAAGTCGCCCATCAACAACAGAGATATTGAGCGATTTGAAAGAAAACTAGACATAAGTAACCAAATAGAAGAAGGAAACCCAAAGGAGGGGAGCTTGGAGAGCAGTGACACGCTGCCATACCCGGTCAAATGCTTTGGATATGTCAAGCGCCTCCACGCAAGTCTCCCCGGTAGTTCCTAAGGGCGGAAAACCATAAAATCGGTTACATTGAAAGTATATCACCAGTAGATCTCGAACGCCGAAAGCCGTACTGGCGATCGAAAGAAGAGAATGAGATTCAAGATGGTCTAAGAAGTGAGAGTTATATATATATATATATATATATATATATATATATATATATATATATATATATATATATATAATTTATATATTATATATAATATATATATATATATATATATATATATATATTATATATATATATTATATTATATATATATTACATATATATATATATATTATATATATAATATATATATATATATATATATATATATATATATATATATATATATAGATATATAATATATATTATATATATATATATATTATATATATATATATAATATATATATATATATATATAAATTCACTTTCTTCCTAACTTTTAAAATAATTTCTTTGACAGCCCGACCATAATGTTAATATAAATTTATCAAAACCATTGTTCTTAAAATAAAACCATCAATAAATCCTCCTTTAACGTTTCCTTAGATCCGTTTTTATTATTTTTAAAGCAGAAAAAAGCTTTCAACATTCACTTGAATAGGAGGGCAAAGCCTTTAAATTGGTGCAAGCGTTCATCTTGCAATTTTAGGATAGCAATGATTGCCTCAAACTGATAACTTGATTTCCGGTCGAAGTCTTCATTATTCCATCTAATGACTTATTGGAATTTTTACCTACCTTTTTATTTCTATAGAGATATTTAGGTTTTGATGTCTTTACTAGTAAGATTGTCTTTTTAGTTTTTTCAATAGCTTTTCTGCATGCTCCAATTTCCCATTATCTGTGCCAAATTTGACTTCTTCATCTTCATTTGACACAAAATTCTACAAGGAAGGATTCCTGAAACTGCTGAACTATCTGATTTCCGAACCCAGATTTACTATCTCTCTCTTAGTTCATTGTAAGCCCTCGGTCTCACAAGAGCAGCGCGTGACTGCACTGTGTAATATCAGATCTTTCAGTTCTGGAAAGATTCTAAACAAAGATTGCCGACAAAAGTATTGTTTTATTTTCAGTTAACATTCTTTCCCTCTTTTCATTTGGAATTTATTTGTTGATTGCTTAAAATCCAGTTCTGCTAATGAGAGGACTGTTCGTCTAGGCGTGTGCATATCTTATTGTGTGAATACTTGTGATATAGTGAATCCTTTTTTGTTTGTATTAAGTATGGTGTTTTAATAATTTAGTTCTCTCAAGTGTGTTTTTTCGATTTTTCCCACTGACTGTTCTGGTAATCGAGGTGAGGAAAGTCAGAAGTACCGGCTAAGCCATCTACATATAACCTCATATCTTCTATAATCTCTACGTAACTCATAGCAAGAGAGCCTTTACGACTTAGAGCAATAGAAGAAGAGCATTGTAGTTCCCCATTTGTCTCTTTGACCTAAGATTGCCACTTTTGCAGGCTCTGAATTACTCTGGTTAGAAACAGAAATCTCTCTTC
>JABUQX010041016.1:0-21630 GCA_015478945.1 Trachelipus rathkii | reverse complement strand
TATATATATATTATATTTTAGTATATTTAATATTATATATATATATATATATTAATTAATTATATACTATAATATATATATATATTTAGTATATATATATTTATATATATATAGATTTATATTATTTATATATATTATATATATATATATATATATATATATATAAACATATACTACTAACGGATCTATACTACTTATATATTAGTATATATATATATATATATATATACTAAATATATGGTATTTATATATATAGTATCATATTATTATATATATTAATATATATTTATTTTTATATTATATATTATATATATATTATATTAATATATTATATATATATATATATAATAATATATATATATGAATAATATTACTTTATATATTATTAATAATATTATATATATTAACGAATTTTTTAGCCTTGACCGGTGTCAATTGCATAACATCTCAATGAAAAGTCGAGCAAAATGTACGCTAAAATAACGAGGGGAAAATAGACGTGTCTCGTTTCGTGTGCGTACTGAAGAAAAGTAACGGTCCATTTCTCCGTTAGTAACGGATCGGTTCCACCTCTGCTTAAATATAATATAATATTTATATATATATATATATATATACTATAATATATTATATTTTATATATATATATATATAGTATTTATATAATATATTATATAATAGATTTTAATTATATTATATATATATATATTATAATAATATATTTATATATAATCTATATTTTTCTATATATATATTATATATATATATATATTTTATATATATTATATATATATATCTATATTATATATATTAATAGATATATATATATTATATAATATATTTATTATATTATATATATATATTATATATATAAGCTATTAAATGTTTTATTGTGATTCTAATTCGCAAGAAATTGAATTGACAAATATCCAATTCATAATTTAATATTATTTATATGTGGGTTTTACACTGAAATTTTTCTTCTTCAATGGCGGTTTCTTATTTGTTCACTTTTTATACTCGTCGGAATCAAATCTTGCTCTGGCGTCGATGCATTGCGCTAACCTGAGATATTAAATTTGCGGCTTGTACAATATTTCTCATACAACGAATTCATTGCTTTTTGTTAGATATTTATTTTTATGTGTGTGATGTTTTAGATTAATACTTGTAGTTCTTCATGCTTGCTTTTATTACGTTAATATTTATTTGCATCATACGTTTAAAAAGAATTGCGTAGGTGGAGGATTCGTATTGTACTGAGGTAAAGCCTAAATCTATGGTAAGATTTAAGTCACTTCCAAAGGGAACTTCTTAAATACATTTAGACGAGTCACTTCTATAAAAATATTTAAATTCTTATATTTGTTTCAGTTGTCTGCTATCCAACATGATTTACCAGAATACACCCACACCCGAATCAACACACACCACCACACACCATATATATATATATGATATATATTATATATATATATATATATTTATATATATATTATATATTTATTATACTATACTTTTACACTCATAGCCCCGTTTTACATACTATATATATATATTATAAATATATATTATATCATATATATATATATTAATATATATATCATTATATTAGTATAATATATATTTAATATATTATATATATATATCTTCCTATCCCAGATTTGGGTGAGGTGTGCAGCATACACCTGATAGAAAACCAGTGATAGAAAATGATGCAAGTCGAAAAAGTCAGCGTTTACGTTCGATTATACATTAAGCTTTGTTGCGAGACCGGAGCGGAGCTGAGCCGAAATTCTTTCTGAGTTGTGGAGCAGAGCGGAGTCGAGCTCGGTATTCTAACAATTTATTTATCATACCTAAAATTTTGCAAGGATTACTGATTGTAGTGTAAATGGCGACAGATTTATCATTGGGACTGGAGCCGGCTTGGCCGGAGCTGGAGCGGACAATCTAAATAGCTGGAGCGTGATCGGAGTTGGGGGCGGGGAGGGGGGGCGAGTTATGCTCAAATACATGGAGCTGGAGCCGGAGTTCGGGCCGGGTATTTTTGACAAGCTGAGCCGGAGTCGGACCGGAAATAATATTACCGGCTCCGCAGCCCTGCCTGGAAGGACGTTGGTCAGCTATCAGAAAATCACCTTAGGGTTATCACGGACTGCGGCGGACCCTCACTTGTGGTATCTCGTTAATGTACGTTTCATCCCTGGGCCTGGCCCACCATCATACCCCTTCCAACCCGCATTCACTCCTGCTATCGCAACCTTTCGCTTCACCTCTGCCAAATTCGTATTCCTCTCCTCCGCATTCTTTGCTGACTAACAAGCCTTATTCTCGTCTTTCCCGCGGTCTTCCACCACACTCCAATTACATCCCGCTTAACCAACGACTTCATCCATCCTTTCCATTGATTCAAAACATCATGATGACCCTCGTTTATTCTCGTATTTACGCCTTTTCTTCACATCACCACAACCTCTTTTAATTGCGTTCCTTCCTCATTTTTATCCTACGTCTTCTCACAACCTAACTGCCCCTAAATCTTTCCATCTGAACAATTGTACCTTATCTATACCTCTTATTCAAAAGCATAGTTTCACTTACATACATTACACAATTAGACATACCCTTCATGCGAACCCTAGCGCACTCAGCTTATCCCTAGTTTAATTGCACCACACCTTCATACCATTGCAACTTTGCTAACTTACACTCCTGCATATCATTTCTTATTCCATCCTATACTCCTAAATATTTAAACTCAGACAACTTTTTCAGTGTCTCACCATCTAACATAACTTCACCATGCGGACTGTCCTCGCTCTTATCTACATTTACTTGACACCCCTCCTTTTACCCACCTTGCCAAACCCCTTTGGCAAGATTGGGGACAACTGGGTTGTCCCAATGGGTTTTTTCATAAACCCACCTTAAAAAAACATCAAAACCCACCCCGGTTTTTATCTGATTTTATAACAAAAAAAGCGGTAAAAATGAATGATAAATTCAATTCAGACTGAAGGCTATTTAATGAAACGATAAGTAATATCTTAGTTTAATTCTTATCTGCTTATTTCACTTCTCTAACTTATAGTAACTAGTTAATGCTCTTTGTTATTGTTTTATTATTATTTCTTATATTCAGCAGTAACATTGCTCACTCCGACACAAGGGAGTCGCAAAAGAGCCAAAGCTGAAGTCTCTGTGGCAAGCATCCCACACTCAACAACACAAACTACTAGGTGACCGGTGTTACTTTCGAAAACCCACCGCAGGACATGCCTTGCTAACTGCTCACTTGACAAGGACAACTACCAAAAAACTTAAAAATGAAGCCTTTTAAAATTTTGATGGCCTCGGTGGCAAACCAAATTTGCGTTAACAAAACGGAACTCTTTAATAATAATATAAAACATTTTTTTTCTCACTTTTAACACTCATATTATATATATATTATATATATTATATATATATATTAATATATATATATATTATATTAGTTATATTATATCTATATATATATATTATATATTTATATATATATTATATTTCTATATATATATATTATATTAGTATAATAGTATATTATATATTATAACTTATTATTCATATTATTATATATATATATAAATATATTATATTATAATATATATATAATATATATGTTTATATAATTATATATATATGTTATTATAGTTATATATATTATAGAAATAATTATTATATATATTTTTTTATAGATATATATTATATATATTATTAATATATATATAAATATAATTTATATTATATATATATATATATACCTTATATATATTATATATATATATATTATATATTATATATGTATATATATGTATATATAGCAGCTATTGTCATAGTCTGATTTTGCCAAAGGTTGCCCCATTTTACCTCGGTTTTTCGTGTTTTAGAAAAGATGAAAACCCGGGTGGTTACTTCTTCACATAACACCGTAGTTTTTGCCAACCTGTTGCCCAACCCTCTCTTACTCATCTCCCCTCTTCCAGGCTGCCACACAAACCAAGTCCATTCGCATATAAAGTGCGGCACCCTTACTCTCTCTCCATTTCTCATCATTCTACACCTTCCTTGCCACCTGACCACTAATTCTTCTAAACCTCATCTATATACACTTATAACCAAAGAGACAACACATCTCACCTCACTCGCTATTAATATTATTTAAACAACCCTTTTTGTTCCATTCTTCTTTCACAACTTCTTTCAACATACCATACTTTTATCCATTCAGAGCCTACCACTAACACATACATCACTGCACACCTAGAAGCTTCCATTATACTATCTAGCTGATTTCCATCCATACCAAAAGCTAGACAATTTATTTTCTCTCTCCTCTTTGCTCAAACATATCGTTTCAATGTCAATAATTATCACACCTCCTCTACACTTCTAACTGAATCTTGTTCTCCGTCAATTAATCCCTTCAGCCTTTGAGGGTATATATTATATTATTATTTTATATTATTATATATATAGTATTATATATATTATATATATATATATATATATATTATAATTATATATATATATTATATTATATATAAATATTACTCTATATATTTATATATTATAATATTCTATATCATATTATAATTTATATATATATATTTTATACTATATATATATATATATATATAATATTATATATTATATATATATTATAGTATATATATATTTTATATATATATTAATTATATATATATACTATATATTTATAATATATATATATATTTTATATTATATTATATATAATATATTATATATGTATATTATATTATATATATATATCTATACTATATATATTACTATACATATATATATATGATGTGAAAATTTATCCATTAACATACAAACTTAAAAATGCTTTATATTTAAATTTATTTTTGCCCACGCTAGGTGCGGAGAGATCTGAATTGTAAGGGGAAAGGCATCCTGGATGCCTTAATAACAGAGACTGCTAAGATCTGCGTGGCGAGAGGCTGCTCACGCAGCTCTCTATATTCAAGCCATTGATACCTTTATTATTATTATGTGAATTCCTCTTGTTATACCAAGGTACTTAAACTACATTGCCACAGTTTAAACAAGCGTTAGTCACATTTGCAGCATACAAAAATTTAATGCTAATGCATCATTATCATTTAGTAGGCAAGAAATCAAATCAAAGCATATATATATCGTTAAATGTAATATATATATATATATAAAGATATATTATATATTATACTATATACTATACTATATTATATATATATATATATAATTATATTATTTATATATTTTTATATATATATATTATATATAATATATATATAATCTAATTATATATATATTATATAGTATTATATCTATTTATATTATATTAATAATATATATATTATATATATATTAAATATATCTATTATTATATATATACGTATATATATCGTTCACTCAGAAAAATTCTATTTTCAGTTTAAAAGGTTTTGTTTCAATATGGGTTAGGGTTTGGATAATTTTCATAAAACAAAAAAATAAGTAGCATACTGTAATTACCAAGTTGTTAATACTAACAATGCAATTATGTTTACAGCTTTCGACGCTATTATATATATATTATATATATATATTATAATATATTATATATATTTATATAATAATATCTTAGTATTTAATATATATATATTATATATATATATAACTATATATCTCCGTTCTCTCACACGTACCTCAATCCGAATCGAGAAATGGTAGGGAAATATGTTGTTTCTGACCAAGTGTATCTATATATTATTTAAGTGCAAGGATATTAGCCCGATGGCAGCCTGCTTCGCGCAACGCCTTCGAAAGGCTTGCCACCACGATTGTATTCGATCCCAATACACGCATTTCCAAATGAAAAACATGAGAGTAGTGACGTTGCTATGATAGATTTCGCTTTTATGTTGGCTATCTATTGTTGGTTGCGGGTGTATGAGTTAGTGTAATATACACTATGCCTTTATACTGCAATGTCAATATTTACAGACAAATCTCCTACTGACGACGAATTTTGGTCCTCACTGCCGAACGAGGATTCCGGAACCCATAATGAGAGGGAATCCGCTTCTAAGGCGAGCAACAAAGCACGCCTTAACTACTGAGGCAAACTAAAACTCTATAATATATTATATAATATATAGTATATATTATATATATATATTATATTAATATTTATATATATATATATATATATGTATATATATATATATATCTATATATATATATATTATATTATATATTATTTATATATATTTATGTATATTATATATATATTATATATATCTATATTAGTATATATATTATATATATGTGTTTATATATTATATATATATTATTATATATATAATTATATAATATATATATATATCATATATATATATATTATAGTATATGTATGTTTAGGGATGTCCGGATGTATCGGTATCGTATCGGTAATCGTAGTATCGGCCATTTTTATGGGTATCGGTATCGGTATCGGTTAAAATGGCCGATACTTACCGATACTTCTTACTTTTTGGGGAAACAATTATGATAACTTTTAGATTCATAATATCTAGTCGTATAAGATAGCTGTACTAATTATTGTTTTTTTTTCTCATTTCTTTTTAACTTAGATTTTTAGCGGTCTCCAACTTGTCTTTAGCGCTAAAATTTACTATTTGGACAGCCATTATTTAATTTATCTGATTTATTACATTTTTTAGTTGATCATAGTCATTTTTGTTTTGTAGTAATAAGATTAGGAACTAGCTTTAGACAAATTATTAAATCCATTATTCATTTTTAGGTATTTTACTGTAAATAAGGTTTTATCGTTTAAATTTATGGTTTTAGCGTATCAATAATTTCTTCTTCATTCTCTTTGTTTGTCTATTTTTCTGTTGGTTTTTTTGTGTGTGTGTTCGTCGTGTATTCGATAGCAGATTGCACAGGCGGGCTTTTTTTGGACTTTACAACATCAATGGCTTGCACTCTAACTCTGCATCCTGGATCACTACTCTCTATCTTTCTAAAACTATTTTATCTCTTGGTCTAAAACCCAGATGGCTACAGAATTCATCTCCTTCATTATTCGTTTAATATTATTCCAGACTTAACTTATTTTTAATTCCGCCTGAAGGGATGGAGAGTGGCCTACGTACAACTATACACTCCTATAACACGTCTCGAGCATCTCGAATCTCCTCTTCGATGTTCTGGGCTTAAAATCTTTCTTCTTCTATACATATCTTTTGCTTCAAGCTAATGTTCTCCTACAGAACGATTTTCATGTCTTTTTGATTACCTTACTACTTTCTCACGAGTACTTTTACTATCTTTTCATCCAACTACTGAGCGTCTCTATTTAGGTGATTATTCAATTACACAACACTGAACTTGTTGGGTTCCTCTCATGCTGATTTAGGTGGGGACAGCCGCATCACTTCAAGTATTTCAACGAAGCTGAGCAATTACAATGTTCCTAGACACCTTTCGGATCGTCCCAACGGTTTCTTGTACACCTTACCTTTGTTTCACCACTATTCCTTCTCTCTATAAATACACCCCCCTTCGCTCTCCTATCGGTAATCTGACCACAACCATTATATCTCTTACATTTCATACTTCTCCCAAAATCTCCCTCTGCCTAGTGCGGTTTTTCTTGCACTTTGATCGGCGATGGGCATTTTGCGGTTCCTTCTACCTAACCCTATAATTCGGAGTGACTCCTTTGACTCTGAAGACGCTGCTTCTGCGATAAAGTGGGAACTGTATTGTTAATGGGATGAGCAGTTTTTCTTGAGACTAATCTTTTTTCTCCAAAATCCATGGTTCGATCGTGCTTGTTCCCTGGCTATTATCTGGAGGGATGCTTATAGAGTGAAAAATTCTCGTCAAACAAAACGAATCGTGCAATTTTCATTCAGCTAGAATCGTTTGCACGGTATATTCTTCCAGAGCAAAGCGCGACTTCAATTTAAACGAATGTCGCGTGCCTCTTTGGTTCTCTACAACAAATCATCTTTGGCCTCTTGCCAAAAACATCTCTAACAACTCTCTGATTCTCCTTTTCCTCCTCTTATTCGCTTGGATGATTCTGTTGTAATCTCCAACTGAAAAGCCAATCATCTCTTTGGCCTCCTATTCTCCTCACCCTGGACGGTTCTGGTATTCCTCTTCCTCCTCCTTTCTCTCTTTCAGTTGTCCTATGCCTTTACCTTCATTTCATTTGATCGGGTGCATGAGCTCTGAACGTTAGGAAGGTGGGTGTGCCGGATGGCATTCCTCTCCGAGTTTTGAGTGAAGTGTGCTTCGTTGCGAACCCACTCTCGTTCAACGATAATTCTCCTATGCACTCGAAATACTACACTTTCCCGTTTGTGAATGCGCGCTATGGCCAACCTATTCGAAAAGGAACCGCTCTGATCCTTCTCTTTAACTATCACCCTATAGCTTTCACTTGTATCTCTAAGATCTCTGAAACCCTTCTCAACTCTCACTTCTTAGATATCTGAATCTCTTTCCTTTCTTTCCGATAGCCAGTACGCTTTTCGAGGTTCTTCTGGCATATACTTTCCTATTTAACAGATTTAGATTTCCGCCTCTGGAACTACGGAGAGGACTTTGTGTAGTGGCGTTGAACTATATCCAACTCATTGACCGATATGGCCGCTCACTGCTCTCAAGTCCCTCCTTTTGGGTTTTCTTTCTTATCTTGTGCTTACTTTATGTCTAAGCTTTCTTTCAAATCGCTCAATGTCGCTCGTTGTGATGGCGCACTTCTTTTGTCTTTCAAAGTGTTGTTCTCTCCAGGTTCTGTTTATTTCTCTGTACTTTCATTCATACATTTTTCTCAATGCTCTCACTGCACTCTAACTCTTATCCTACTCATATTCGATGACTTGCCCTTCATTTCTTCAACTATATAATTCTGCCTCCCTCTTTATCAAGAATTGTCCTTACTCTTAATCTTTCTGATTCTATTATCGCTGATACTAGGATAGAATTCAGGTTGGGTCGTTCAAGCTTGTGCTAATTTATTCTTAAAAACCCAACTTCACGAACTCCCTCTCTAAGGACACTAACTTTCACTATCTCTATTCACGTTTCTAGTCTCTCCTGTTGACAATATAAACATCCGTGGCCTTAACAAAAAAATGTTTTGAATACCTCAAATCACAGTGGTTGCTAGGCGGCCTCAAAGAAGTTCTGTTTAGACTCGAGACTTTTTTTTCCTCGTCTCAGTTACTCCACCTTACAGGTTTCATTCCGCTCCTTGTTGGATCCTTATCTCATGTTGGAGCGGAGAGGCTCTGTTTTCATCGCTCTTTGAATAGGGTCGAGTCAACGCAAAGACTATACTATGTCCTTCTTTCTAGTTCACTTTGACTCTCTATATTTCGGCGCGTGCTGCGTGCTTTATCCCTTTTCTCTAGGTACTGTAGCGGCAAGTGCTCGAGGAAACTAGCCACTCGCGTTACCACCACCTTACGACGCCTCGTAGCACAAGGGTCTTTGTCGGCACGTGAGTTAGTTTGATTTTTAACTCCATGACTAAGTCGCTGCGGTGCTTCTTCTTTTCTCGTCACCTTCTTTCTGTGAATCTCTCCATCATCTTGTTTCTACTTCCATTTAAATCTATCCCTCATTTCTTACAAGCCTGCGTCGGCGCTCATGCTGCTAATTTGCGTAGATGAATTTTTGAGGCGTTCAACACCCCTTTATTGAATAGTCTCCCGGACCTGATAGGAGTCTCTCGTGAGCGGCGTGACAACTGTAAAAAAAATAAAGTAACTAATAAGGAATTCTTAAGCTAGCTGAAACCCTACCAGAATGGCATCTCCGGGAATCCACTTCTAGAATGATTAAAAGCCATAACTGAGCGAGCTTCCTCGCTTGACAAAGAAAAAAAATTCACAAGTGGAAGCCCTTATCTGCAACCCCTGCCAACAGCATATAGTGACGATGGTGGCTTTTTCAGCAATAAAACCTACTGAGATAAGGATTTGATATGTTAGACTCTTTAAGTCATGGTCGAAATGCTTACTCTCATTCACCTAAAGATCCACAGAACTCATCGTAAAAACTGAAGAGACAGTAATCAAGGAGCAAAGATAATTAATTCATCTTTGAAGAGAGTGAGGCTCTACGAAACATGAGATGCTGCCTACAGCAGAGAATCCTTTCATGCTGTGCATAAAATGGCCAAGGTTTTCTTATTATCAGGGTCGAGGTGAATATGGGGTCGTGTCCGAGAAGAAGTATTTATAGGTAGGTAGGAATGTAAACACCCAAAAAGGAACAGTCTCTCCAGATACTAGTGAAAGCTTATGTTTTTGCATCATAATTGTGAATTTTTGAATTGAGTAATTGAATGAGATCTATCTTTATCTTTAAAGGAGTATGTCGGAGTCTATGCATCAGTGCTTTTGGGTTATGGGGCAGTGTTTATTATGTCCCTGTTTGAATACTAGCGTTGTCTTAATTTTATCTTTTTCAGCGATTAATTGACGGTCCTTCTTTCATTTTTTTATGTTTATATTGTAGCTACTTAAAGAATCTTCTTGTAAATTGTATCATGTTAAAACATAAAACTAGTAGCTAAACTTTGTTATTAAAAAAAAAAATGGAATATTAAAAAAAAACATCAATTATAAAAAGATTATTAATATTATTTGCATTATTATTAGTCCGTTAAAGATACATTTTGAGTTTATAAAATAAATATACCTGCACAAACAAAATATGAATATAAATGACAAGTATTGGTTGTTCAGTAATCAATCTTGTGTTCTTTATTCTTATTACTGTTATTTTATAGAATTAAAGTATCGGTATCGGTATCGGTATCGATCGGCACCTAAAAAATAGCGTATCGGTACTCGTATCCGATCGCCTCTTCTTCTGGTATCGGATAATCCCATAGTATGTATGTAGTTATATATATATAGTTTTATATATTATAATATATACTATATATATTATTATTATATACTATTATAGATTTATAAATATCATAATCTACAGTCTATATATATTATACTGTTTTTATTATATTATTTAATTTATTATTATATAATATATATTAATAATATTTATATATTATATTATTAATTTATTTATATTATATATATATACTATATATAATATTCCTGCATGACTGAAGTGTGTTTGTGGCCGCATACGTATTTAAAAAATATCGCCCCATTCACAATAATCATATGTGAAGGGGGTGTACAGCCCCTTGTAGCAGGAAGAGAATTTAAACATTTTCTTCATATTATATAGAATTATATATTAATATATATATATATATATAGATTACTATATAATTTGAGATTTTTATTGGATATGTTAATTATAGATATATATACTTAAAAGTCAGTTACGGCTACGCACGGAAACCGGGATGTGATATAAAGAATTGACAGTAGCTCTTATGATACACTAATACTAGGGTGAAGTAAATTTTTTTCCCGGTGACCGACCTCAAACTAACCACTAACCGTACCTAACCCTTAACCTAACTAACCTAACCTAACCTAACCTAACTAACTTAACCTACTAACCTAACCTACCTACCTAACCTACCCATTTGACCATTAGAACAATTAGGGAAAAATATTCATGTCACCACGAGAACTGCCCCAGTTCAGCCAATAGAATCAATCACCAAACACATGTTCATGCAAATCCACAACAACCACCTAGGATTGTCACTTACACTTACTAGTATACACAACAGTTCTATACTAATAAGGAAATAAAACTAAAGCTAACGACAATGCTAACCACTTGTATGTAACATGCTATTTGTGTTGTGTTTGTGTGTGGTTTATGTGTTGTAGTGTGTTTGTGAGTGTCCGTTGTGTTGAGTTTACGTGTGTATGTTTAACAAAAAAGGTATGGAATTCTTTAAGCATGGTATCTGGTTAAACAAATTATTTATGGCTTTGGTAGAGAAGTTCGGAGTGCAAGTTTCGGGACTTGGATTGGCCACTTTAGCTAGCCGGACTTATAAACGGTCTAATGAGCCAATTTATGACTGTTCAAACTAATAAGGACAAGGACTGAATGTAATAAAAAACAAAAAATCTCTGCCATTTTTTTTTTTTTTTTATTGCATAGATATATGGATTTAAACGGCACAAGATTGATGAGAGCAATGCATGAGCAACACATTGAGCTGGAGCACAATCCTATTACTACATATAACAGCAGTTGTGAGTTTTCCACATTTTCAGCGTTCTCTGCTTTGTCATAGAGTTCATCTGACGTTCGCTTTTCATGTTTAATCCATGAGCAAAATTACTATTATCGCTCGCCTGACAAATGTTTTACCACCGCGTTCGTTCGCACCAACTCCAACTCCCATGCTTACGGGTGTATTAATTAGAAAGGACAAAACTGATGTCTAACATTTTAGAAATAAAATGTAAGATTCAGAAAAGGCTCAAGCCAGATTTTTTATTAACATTACACTCCACACACAATTGTTTTTATTCTCTTGATGACCAAAATTTTTATGTCAATCACAAAATTTTTAGAAATTTCTTGTTGACACCTTATAGCAATTTCATTGGATTTCCTACAAAAGGTGATCATGAAATCCGGACAATACAGCCTAGTATTAGTCCATTCAATTTGTGCTTAAATTCTCTGATAAACTAAATACAATAGCGGAATCACAGAAAACTGGTTTAGTTTATATCTTGCTTGAGCAATTAGATTCATCTAAACTGAGTTCCTCAAAAAGTGATTTACTGAAATAAAAACAACATAAAGCTAGTCTAGCCAATCCACCTGTTGATGTTACTAGATTGACCAACATATAGTAATCATAAAAATATGTTATGAATAGTTTTTGCTTATTTATAGATGCATTTTATTATGTTCCTCGATAAGGTGATTCACTGAAAATAAAAGACATAAAAGGTTCAGCTCAATTTGTTCTTTTCCTCTGTTCACTACGATACCTGACCAATCTTGAATCAGCATCTGAGGCTAAACAGATGACGAAACATTTGTGCTGATTAGAAGTACCTTCTGATAAATTACAATTCTTTACTATTAATATATAAAATTTAGTGTTTTAAAATTTTAAAGCAGCAGGTAAGCATAACAGAAGAATCCTTTGCTGTAGCATCTACTATATCCTGTATTGTTATTTCCACATGTGGAATCCAAATGAAATAATTGTCTGACATTAATTTTATGTCAAATAATAAATAATATGAGTTATAGTTTTCTTTATCGCAAATAGAAGAGGAGAAAATTGTAAAAATAGCAACCTTGGGTCGTTTTGATTAAATGTAATAAAAGCAATGTTATATTGCAAGAGTTATAAAATGGATACGAGTAATGCAGAGCTGACGAGTTCATGTGCAGATGGAAAATTCATTACATTTCAAGTATAAAAAATGATCCTTCTTCTATTTAACAATGTAATTCTAGATTACAGTTACAATCAACGGAAGTGATGATCTTCTTAAAGATTCTGCTGACCGTATTATAGACGCTCCTTGTATTACCTTTAGACGTGCTCTTGAACTGAATCAAATAAACTCTTGTGATTATAAGTTAAGGGAAGTAATTAAAGTATTATTTGAGTTAAAATAAACATTACTGCAATTACTCCTTGAACTATATAATATCAAGGTGTTTTTTTGATTAAAGACAGACATTCTATGCAATTATAAGTTAAGGAAGTACAATAACTTTCATATGAAGTTAAGTCTATAGATTTTTTCAATTCTACCTATAACAAGATTTAATCATCAATCGGACTTTCTAGCATCAATCAGAGATCGCATGGCAAGAGGCCCGAGTATCGATCCTAATCAGGATCTAAGGTAGGCAATTACTAGAGAAGTTGTCCCTTCTATAGAATAGGGCGAATCGGGCCGTGAGGTCGTGAATTTTTCTATTTTAAAAAAAAAAAGAAAAAAAAAAAAGGATCATGAGTATACGTATTTTATACAAAAAACTCTTTAGTGTAGCATTTTTAACAAGTTATCACATGAGTATTAATATGCCAAATAAGCTTTTCTTTATTATTGATTACTTGTAGACTTTGTTATCTAAATAAGTTTATCTTATACAACAGAGAAGCTCTCTAACAGTCGGTCTAATTCTTGTAGTTTTGAAAAAGTGATCAATGATTGGAATTGGATTTGAAGATCAAGACAACTCCACGGTACTGTTTCTAACAATCCTCTGTAGTTGAGCCTAAGTAACACCTGTAATTATTTATTTATATTATCTTTATATATATATATAATAATATAGTATATATTAATAATAATTATATATATATATATTATATTATATATATAATATATATATATATATATACCATATATATATATAATAATATATATATATACTATATATTATTTAGTATATTAATACTATAATATATAATCTATACTAAATAATTTTAAGGCCTATCTACATATTCTATTTACTATATACTATATACTATATATAACTCTATTAATATTATAATATATATATTATAATTATATATATATATATATATAACATAATTATATACTATATTATATTACAGTATAATATATATATATAATATCATTATCATATATAATATTTATATATAAATATATAATATATATAATATAATATATATATATATATATATAGATTATATATATATATATATATTATATATATTATATATATATATATATACTATTATATATTAATATATATAATTAAAGGATTGAGAGGAAATTAAATTTTATTCATTTTGTAGTTTCATAATCTAACCACGTCATGAACAAGTTCTTCTATTAATCGTGAAATGAGTACTTTGTATTTAAAAATTAAATTATGTATTATTATTTATTATTATTATTATTATTAATATATTATCTATTTATATTATTATTATTATTTATTATTAATTATTATTATTATTATTCATTATATTTTATTATTATTTTTATATTATATCATATTTATTATTATTATCTATTATTATATTATTATTATATTATTATTTATTATATTGATTATTATGTATTATTATTTTATTATGATTCATTATTTTATTATTATCATCTATTTTTATTATTTTATTATTATGATATATATTATTATTATTATATTATTGATTCTGATTATCCATTATTATTAATAATTATTATTGTTATATTATTATCTATTATTATTTATTATTAATTATTATTGATTTTATTGATTCATTTATATTATATTATATTATTTTATATTATTTACTTATTATATTTCTTATTATTATTGTTATCATTATTATAATATCTATTATTAATATATCATTATTTTATCTAGCTCGGATTCGAACTCGGCCCTGAACATGGACTCGAGACTTCACTAATATCATATTTATATATATATATATAATATATAGTATATATATACTGATATATAATAATATATATATAAATAATCATCATATATCTATATATACTATATATTATATATAATATATATATATTATATTATATTATTATTATATATATATATACTTATGTTGTGGTGTGTGTGTGTGTCGAAGGTGGAGTAGTGTGTGTATGTATTTAATTTTCCACCATTACGGTTTCCCGGTACATCCCCTATATACATCATGTTACTGTCCCAAAAGTAAGTGTACTCATGTAGCTGCGTATTTATTATGTAATTGGATTTACCTTGAAAATTACAAGCTATCTCTTCATGCGATAGTTTGAACACTGGGAGATTTACCAGCAAAGGTTTCAACGTTATTTCCATTTCATAACAGTTACGGAAGTACATTTTTCCTGAAAGTTGTTTAAGTTCACGTAGTTACAGTATTTTTTATGTTTCTCCCTCGTCCAAAAAGATGCCATTCTGAACATCGTATTCTTCACTATAGGAAGAAGATAGAAATCGCGGAAGCTAGATCTGCGGCTGATAGTGGGGGGATGTGGAAAGTACTTGAATGTTGATATGAATAATTTGACGAATGCAGTGTGAGATGGCGCGTTATTGTAGTGCTAGACACCATCGTCTGGAGAAATGTCTGTTCTCATTTAACTGAATCGTTTTCGAAGTCGATTCCGAAGACACTTCTTGTAAAAGACCGCGATTAAACTGAAGTACAATTCCTTCGTGGACAATAACCAAACCTGTCGGAAAAAACATAATCAGTGTTTTCACCTCATATATACTTGCTTCATACGTGCTTTCTTTGGACGAGGAGATTTTTTGTGGCCATTCCGCACTCTGCGTTTGGTTATCCGCAGATCGTACTAAAAAACCCAATGATTCATCGCTGTTATAACTTTATTCCAAAAATTGTGCTCCATTTCGAGTCTTTCAAGTAAATCTGGACAAATTTTGACCCTGTTCGCTTTTCATGCTCTACAGACCAAAGTCTTTCAGGACCAGTTTGCAGCAAATTTTTCCGCATGTTTGCAAATGATTCGTTAAAATTATTGAACTGGCATTTTTATTCCAAACCAATTTCTCTCTGCAATTCAACTCTAAACACTGACACGGTGGTCTCCGCCATTACAGCATCTAACACTGGCACATATTCATTGTCTTGTTGACCAGAATGTAGCCTTCCAAGAGGCGCTCGCTTCAACATTTTTCCTCGGCCCCTCTTTGAAGCTTGTGACAACTTAAAAAAACATAGTTCTCGATAGAGTGGCACTCACCATAGCTCGTTTAAAGAAGCACAATGTTCATTAGCAGAATTGTTCGTTTCACACAGATTTGTGACTAGCTTACGCAGTTCAATTATTTTCTGATCGCAAAACGTACGAGGGATAGAAAACACGGCCATACCACAAAAAGAATGTTGTAAGCTGCAAAAAACGTAACGAGGGTTAGGAATCCACGCCCGTACATAAAAAGATTGTAGTGCAAGACGTGACTTTATAAATCTGTTAAAATGAGTATGGATAGTAACTAAAAGGTACTATACCCACTACGCTATACGTCACGAAGGAGCTACATATTCAGTCGTGCATGGCGATATCAGTAAACACCATAGTTTTGGGACGAGGAGTAATTCATATTACCACTCGTCACATACGCACAGAGGATACTGGTTGAAAGGAATGGAGAAAAGATTAACGAACGCGAGACACTTTATTGGACAATGCCAATAACATGGTGGATTCCTCCCCAGAACCTTAGGTTGATAGAGTGTGAGGAGCCAAGTGCAGCCAAAGGTCATGTCGTACTAGGGTTCAAGAGGTTTTTGGCGATGCAACCACAATGTTGGTAGTACCGGCGACACGGCGATGGCCGCACGGGGAGTGTTGGGGTATGTCATCATAACCGTGTAGTGACCCACTTCTGGCACGGGACATGCCTGAATACCGTCCTGGAATAGCTTCGATGAGTGGCGAATTCCAATGGACAGTTATTTGATCACCATTCCTACGTGCATGCCTGTCACAACAGGTCCAGGAGGGTCCGTGGAGGGGTTGCAGCTGTCGGATCGTCTTTACCGTTTGGTCAGAGGGGGGGAATATCCCAAAATGTTCTACCTTGGTGAGCATGTCGGACGTATATGCTGGCCATCCACGCCTATTTGACCGTCAAGAGTAGTCCGTTTTCACAACATTGGCCTATGTGTGAGCTCTTGCCAATGTTTATGCATTAGATGAAAGAACAGTAAACGAGTGAAAGACGGCATATGAGTACGACATGTGGTTCGAGGATGTCTGTGAGTATTCCTATACGGCATGTAAGGTGCCTCCATGAAGAAAATCGCGCAATCCGTAGGCCAGAAAAGAAGATTTGCATCCGCCCGACCATAAACCGACACTCCAAGATGGTATGGCCATCATGCAGCACACTTGCAACTCAGACGACTATCGTCGGTCGTCGGTATATATAGCAAGCATGTCCGAGGCGTACAAAAGAACTCTAATCGACTATCCGTAAGAGCACCTTTGCCAATCGTCGACGTCATGGATGTGTTCTCGGGAAGATGCCAGTCGGCCTTCAATGTACGTGGTGTGCTTTGGATATGCCAGTCTGGGACCAGTTAAATATGTTCCGCAATGCGTCGAGCACGTATTATTAACTCACCTTGGCTTGGGAGGAGAGGGAGGGGGGGGGGGGGGGCTTTATTTTTTTTCTTTGGTTACCTCGCAGCTGTATCTGAGATGTTGTGTGGGTTCGTAAGCACGCAACTGGTATAAATCGGTCTCCCAACGGGTGATCGTTAGCTCTGGAAACCTTATACCTCGCGGCGGATTTCATTGGTCAGGGTTTCCTGGTACGTTGTAACCCGTACGATCAGTTGTGTGGGAAACACGAACCGCTCGACAAAGTGTCCGTGCCCGTGTACCTTCGGCGTGGTGTTGTATATCTGCGCGCAACTGTCTCTTGGAAGTTGGACTCACAGCCTTTCCATGTTATATCGGATTTCGCTTCGTGGCGTGAATATCCCTCGCTCGATGTTATACGCCCGACATAAGCCTCGACGACCTTCTCCAGAGCTCTAGTTACGTAGGTTATGTTTTCCTAAAAATTTATCGCAGCAGGTAGCGCCCCAATACTGCGCGAATTTCTCTGTGGCGTGGATTCATAGTTACATCGATGCATGTAGTCTGTGATTCTGTGGGGTTTCGATGGGGTTCGGGGCCTATGCCGTTGCGAGTGACTTCTGCTTAGTGTGCGTATATATTTTGACTAATATATACTTATATATATATATATATTATATATATATTATATATAATATATATATATATATATATATATTATAATATATAATATATATATAATAATATTTATTTATAAATATTATATATATATATATATATAATATACTATATGAAGGTACGTGTATATTAACAATGGGGCAAATAAAAGAGAATTTAGGCTTTGTTAAAGTTCGTAAACTGGGAAATTCATTTTATGTTTTAATTTATGGAAACAGAAGATAGACAACAAACTTTCGGATTGAAATGAGGGGAAAATTTTTCAAAAGTATAATTTATTAAATTATTAAAAATAAAATTAAAAGAAATTGATATAATATTTTTGGGGTCACACTTAGTGCTTCTGCCTTACTGTTCTCCATAACAGAAAGATTTTCATCTTCCTTTGAAGTATCTTCATACTTCTGCACGAGAATGTTTTAATCTTGCTATCACAAATATCTTGAGGTTCATCTATTTAGGGGATATTCATGGTACCACAACACTGACATGGTTGGGATCTCCTCATTTACTGATTTAAGGTGGCGAGGAGGCGATCATTTAGATTCTCTTTAACGATCTGGAAGAAACTAATTTAAAGACACACACATTCCGGATTTCGTCCCAACCAATTCTTGAACACAATTGACCTATGTTTCACCACTAGTCTTCTCTCTATAAATACAACACCTTCGTCTATTGGATAAATCTGACCAAAACCATATAATCTCTTAAATTTTTAAATACTTATCTCTCACCGCTCCATCCCTGCCTACGCGTTTTTTCTAAGGCCACTACTTGATTCGGGCTGATGGGGGAGGCTCTTGCGTTGCTTCTACGTAAACTATAACTGAATGACTGCTTTGTCTCTGATTTGGACGCTTCGAATTCTGCGATAAGGGTGGGAGCTAATGTAATCGTTGACGGGAGATGAGCAGAGTTCTTCTTTCTCGACTAATCTTTCTTTTTCTCAATCATGAATCCATGGTGTCGAGTCGTGACTTTGTTCTATGGGCCATTCAGGCTAGAGACAGTGTGGTTACTCGGGAAGTTGGGAAAAGAAATTCATCGATTTCCTAATCTATCTCCTGCTAATTTCAATTCAGCTAGACAAATCGTTGAAGGGATACTCTTCGAAGGAGCAAAGCGGGCTTTTCATCAAACGAAAGATAGCTCGACTAACCTCCTTTGGTTTCTCCTAATGGACATCTTTTGGCTCTATGCAAAAACATCTCTGAACAACTTCTGTTAAATCTGCTTAATTTCTCTCTTATTCGATCTGATGGTTCGGTGCTAATTCTCAAACTGGAAAGGCCAATCTCTCGGCCTCATGTTTTCCTCTAACTCATACCTGGCGATTCTGGCATTAATCATCCTCCTCCTTCTCCTCTCAGGAGTCCTATGCCTTTGCTGTGATTACATTATGAATGGCATGTGCATGAGGCTCCTGAGATCTAAGAACGTTAGGAAGGCGGGTGAGCACGGATGGACATCTCCCCCGAGGTTTTGAGGGGTGTGTTCCGTGCTTCCCGGCCTGTTCAACTTATTATCTCTATGTATCAATACTAACACTTCCCAGGTTGGAAGCAACAGGCACATGTCACTTCCGAAAAGGAAGCCGTTGATCCTTCTAACTATGCCCTATAGGCTCCTTATTGTTATTCAGTCTAAGATCTATTGAAAACTCTCCTCAACTCTCAATTTCTTAAGATCATCTGGAATTCGTTCATTCATTCCGATCGGCCAGTACGGCATTACCGGCGCCGAGGTCTCTATGGAGATATACTTTCCTATATCTTACGATTTATTGGTTTTCCCGCCTTAGGAACTAGGGAGACCGTGGTGGTGCGCTTGACATATCCAAGCATTTGACCGGGTTATGGCACGCTCACTGCCTCCAAGTCCATCTTTGGTTTCCTCCTTCTCTTTGACTTACTTATGTCTAGTTTATCTTTCAAATCGCTCAATATCGGGTGTTGTTGATGGGGCGATTTTCTTCCTTTATGTCTGTCAATAGTGGTGTTACCTTCAGATGTTTCGTCTTAGCTCACTCATTACTACTTTTCATTTAATATATTCACCTGCATCTAACCTCTATTCATCTTATGCCGAGACTCGACCCTTCATTTTCAATTATTTCCTTCTGTCTCTCTTTATTCCTATTCTTCGAATTTTCTTATCGGTTCTTAATCTTTCCGTTCTATTCTCGCGCTGATCTGATAGGAATTTCGGGTCCTGGGTCGTGAACTTGTGAATTCAATTCTTTAAAATCACTTCTACAAAGCTCCCTCTCTAAGAACCCTTCCACTTTCCATATCTCTTTTCGCGGTTCTCCTCGTCTCTCCTTATGTCGACAAGATAAAATCCTTGCCTTCAACATAAAAAAAAAATGTCCTTGGCAAACCTCAATCTACAACGAGCTTGCTATAGCACGGCCTTCAAATGAAATGAGGGTTCTGTTTAGACTGCGAGACTTTTTTCTCTCTCAGTTGACTCAGCATATACCGAAGAGGCGTCATCCGCCTTTGTACCGAGTCTCTATCGTGAGTGGGGCTCTGCGTTTCACCGGCTTTTAGGCAGGGTCGAGTCAAGGCCAAAGGACTTATAAACTGTTTCTGTAACTTTCCAGTTTCACGTATGACCCTCTTCTTTTGCGGCGCTTTATGTTGGTGCTTTATCTCTTTTGTATAGGTACCGCAGCGGCAGGTCTCGAGGGAGCTTATCACTCGCGTACTTCCACCTTTGCGTCAGGCCTCGTAGAACTAGGAGGTGCTGTTCTGCCATGGATTTTGGTTGATGTACTAACTCCGGCTATTGGCGCTGCGGTGTTCCTTCTATTCTGCCACATCTGTTGTGAATTCTCTTCCTATTCTCGGATGTTTCTATGAATTCTTGTG